>CAJQUW010000724.1:0-244895 GCA_907163375.1 Prostheceraeus crozeri
ACACTGTATATGGCATAAATGAATTCTTCCCCCTTGACCTCAGCAAGCGGACTTAAGTGCAAAGAAAGACACGAAGCCTACTCAAATTAGATTTTCTAAAACGCATTAGTTGGGCCCATATGTCGCAGTGTCGAAAGACTTGATTTCAGTCCTGAAAGTGAGAGAGTTTATCAATAATTGCAACGCCCCAGAAACGACCACTCCATATGTTACTATGCAGGATTTCGGAGCTGTGGTCCAGCTATCACGGCTATGGTTACAACTCTCTAACACGGCTCCGACTGAAGACCTTTCAACATAGCTAGCCTCTTATGTCGGGCCCCAACACGAAACCGAACAATTGAGACCTTCACAGAATGATGTACACGCGATGACTTCTTCGAAACTGCACATCTGTCGAGGTCTACCTGGTGCCTCTTCTTGTCAGACTACATCACAGGAAGCAAATGTATATCCAATGGTAGCAGGATGAAGTTTTCGGTACGTGATTAAGTGAGAAGTACGGCATGTAGAGCCATCTCAGGGCATGCAGTTCATATTGTTTAAGAAGCTAAACACATTTACATGTATCAAATCGTCATTTTGTTGTAGAACACAAACATCTTAATTGTTTTGGCTGAAACTTTTAAGTCTTTTAATGCATTTTCGTACATCACTGGAGGCATAAGCACGCTTAGCCTGCCATGCCAAAAATTATGACTGATGTGACTTGGTGCTTCCAGTTTAAAACTTTTTATGAAGCATTAGTCGTAGAGGGAGCCATGAAAATTTTCTCTATTTATATGGACTAATAGAAGTCAATGATTTAGTCCCTTAACCGCATTTGACGTTTATCAGAGGCGAGAACAAATATTTCATTCTTCCAGAGTGAGGCATCAGTGATTAAAATGAGGTATTTTAGTCAGTGAGAGGGTTTTCAAATGCTTCAATCTGCACGCTGTTGGATATGCATGTGTACCTTTTTTGATCGTGTCTGCTGGGTAGAACTTGACAGACGCACTTGTAGCAGCCATGGATAGAGTGTACTACATTCTCTGAAAGTCCAATTTTCAGCCTCGTTCCCTGCAGAAACAGGTGCTGTCGGTAGGACGAGATGATTCAACCCTTTAGCTGTCCGGACTCTAATATTCATCAATCAAGTATTTCCACATTGAACTAAAATTCTTTTTGTATCAAAAGTGCTTATTAAATTCAGAAGTATTTTAATACTTCGTCTAGGCATTTTATTGAGAATGAGACACCTATAAAATGACCATACATTTTTAAGGCAATAATAATTAAGAATCAATAATGTGCTTTGATAATATACATCAAATGAGACGAGAAAACATGTGTATGTTTTTCGACAAAAGCCTTTCGCCCGACAGCTGCGTTTTCGGCTGCGGAACACAATATTAAGGAAGTCCGCAATCTCCTTAAAAATCCAACGATTGTCTACAATGATGAAACACTTGCATTTGCTTCAGCTACACTGTGAAAAGCCGTGGTGTTTCCTGTTGACTAAGGATGTCATCGCTGATATTATGGACAACAAATTGAGTAGTCATTTCAAATGAATTGAAGAAATGTTCTCCCAAACCCTGAAGAGTCTCAATAATGTACGCTCCCCGTGCGATACTCTTCAAACCCAAATCAATGAGTTGAAGGAGAAATCCAAACCCACCAAGTTTATCAGCTTTGACTCTGATGACATTGAAAATGAGTTAGAGCAACCGATAAATTGACGATATATCCGGATTAGAAGTGAGCCAAAGTGATGGATCTGTCGACGAGAAGAAACAAAACGATGAAATGAAAGCTAAAGATATTGGATCTTTTCCGTTATACCCCCTCCAAATATTAAGCCCCTCCACTGTCATTCCTCTCAAACTTTATCAACAATTCAGTCCAATAGAAAATATAAATGCGTAAATACTGCCTATCCTTCTTCCGAATGTCACTGCAATGAAAAATGACTCATGACTCATATAATGACGTCTTCGTACGATCTTAACATAAGGCTAACATTGTATCAGTCAGTGTAGTAGGATATGGTAACTAACTTGCTTCAACTTGCATCAAAGATCTCATCGCCTGAGAGCGTCAAACTGTTTTCAGCATATTTTGGGAGACATCATCTTCTGTCCTCCTTCATAGAGGTAAGGTATATAAAAGATAATTTGGATTAAAGTTTCGTGTTTTTTGAGTGGAGGGGGCTTAATATTTTGATTTCAAGGAAATGCATTAGTGGAGGGGGTATAACGGAAAAGATCCAAGATATTTTCCGCGAGCTAGGCAACCAGTCTGCAGTTGTGCTTTCTGTAGCAAGAATCAGGAAGCCTAGTTCCAAAAGATGAAGACTTGTGCGGGTGACTTTGTCTGACTCTGAAATGAAAATGTCGATTTTGAGAAATTCCCTCAAAAGTTCGAACTAATACCGTCACATATTTGTAAATAATGACCTGTAAACACATGGAGGAACAAAAAGCTCTTCGTGACGAATTGAAAACCAAAAGAGGGAATGCGTAAGACGTCGTCATCTACAAAAACAAAATCACAAGGAAAGACGATATCGAGAATCTTCAATAAATTGCTTTTCATATTGCGCATCCGCCTATATCCTTTTATTCAATATTCAATCCCTACGTCCGAAGAACGACGAATTGTGTGTAATTTCTTCCGCCAGCAGACCCGATGTCATTGCCCTCTGTGAAACATGGTTACATGAAAATATTTCTGATGACGAACTAATAATTCCAGGACACAGTCTTCATAGACAAGACAGACATGATGGCAGAAGAGGCGGTGGCGTTAATGCTTATGTACGAAACAACATTCCTCAGACTGTTGAACTTTTAATTACTATGGATTTTATTGAATATCTTTGTATAAAGTTTAATTCAATAACTATTGCTTTGCTGGTCATATGCATTCTTCCGAATTTGAATAACTCCATTTATCACCAAGTGAATGATTTTATTATCTATGTTTGCGATTCATTGTTATCTTTGACTCATGATTGTTGGAGACCTACATGTAAATAGATGCCCTACAACCTATTGAGGGAAGTTTGAATCTAAAGCAAGTAGTCAACTGTCTTATACGGGAAGGTAATTCTTGAAGTGAACGAATAAGTGATTTACAAACTTTTTACATGTGATTATGCTACAAATTGGTCTGCAACGCTATCAAATTGATTATTTAGAAATATTTGAGCAGATGTTGGTATTCGTTTTTGTGCGCTGTAACTCGATTGCGAACAAAATCACCACGGCAACATGGCGAAGAATAAATATTGAAAAAAAGAATAGATTGATGTAAATCAGTGACCTCAATCAAAATGATGTGACTTTGAATACGCTGGAACCTCACTTGCTGGTCAAACAAATTGAATTGCTGATGATTCTTGTTCGGTTTTTGGTGATTTTTCAGCTTTTCTCTTTGGTCTACTCATGTCTTCCATGCAGGGATGCGGAGTCGGAGTCCTATCCAAATGATAGGACTCCGGCCCACAACTAGTCCCGAATTATAATACAAGCAAATTATTTATCCTCGTGCATAGCTGTCACTGTCTTGATGTCAACTTTCTCCTTCAAACAAAAGTACAGAGACAGCAGTGCATGCAAAGCTTGTAATGGTTGAGGGAATTTGAACCGTGATAGTGAAAAGGATTGTCTTTTCACTCGGTGATTTAATAGAGATAAGGCAAGCCTTCCTAGCCTCGATCACACATACACAACACACCAAAGGTCACATCATAGAGACAAAAATGAAATGCCAGTTTGTTTGAGAACATTACCTTTTACCCTCACGGTAATCGTGTGTGATTTCTCCTCCAAAGCGCATATTAAAATCGAAAGTGTGCTCATATTTTTTGGAGAAGGATTGAGGATTTTCCTGCCTGGTAGAGACTGGAGAAAAACCGTGTGAAGCACACATCAACAAGATGGGAGGAGCCGAGTCGTGTGCATCCAACTTAAAGCGACATTTGATCAACTTTCATCGAAAATGATTGATAATTGATGCAGCAATGATCACCAAAGATAGGTTCAGGTAAGCCTATAATGATCTATAATGTAGGTTGCCAGTTAGTTTTTCAAAAAACTAGGCTATATATACTTGCCACCCGGAGTTGGAGTCGAAGTCCTATCAAAATGATAGAGCTCCGCATCTCTGAATTGCACCCAATTGAGATATATTTTCAAACAGTGGAAGATTTTTTCTAATTAGACAGAGTCCTTTATTTGCATTATTTTATTATTTCAAAAATAATTTATTCCAAAGGAAGTTGAAGTTTGTCAAAATAAATCACAGAAAGCTGTGGCTGCAGCATTCATTCTAATGAATGTGGAGAGAATAAGTTGGAAGAATAAACATTGTCAAGGTAAAACAAATACGCGGGGATAAGGAAAAGGAATGATCAAACAATTTATTCTGTTTCAAACTGAGAATTTTGGATGAAAATTCAAATCGAATTATCGATTGTATCTACAGTTTTTTTATTAATGCAAACATTCTATCGCTAAAAGAGAAATGACAAGATAGAAAGACGGGTTTTTTGTTAGACTTTGTTTCTTTACTGATTTAGAAAAAAGCTACTTTTTCATGCTTTGAAAATTATAGGAAACCCAAATTGTGACTAAATTTAAAAATGACCAGTAGAACTGATCAAGTAGCCTAAAGTTACATGTAGAGCAGGGATGCGGAGTCCTATCATTTTGACAGGACTCCGACTCCGTGTGGCAAGTATGTAGGCCTATAGTTTAGCCTAGTTCTGGTAATCTGCATCATGGATCATTATAGGCTTATCTGAATCTATTTTTAGTGGTCATTGCTGTATAAATTATCAAAAATTTTCAATGAAAGTTGATTAACTATCCACAATTTTGAATTGATGCTTGGCATTTTTTTGAAATATTCTGGCATGCCAATGCATAATTTGGCATGCTCCCATCTTGTTGATGTGTGGTTCACACGGTTTTTTCCAGTCTCTAGGCTCTACCAGGGAGGAAAATCCCCCATCCTTCTCCAACAAATATGAGTAGGCCTGCACTTTCGATTTTAATATGCATTTTGGAGGAGCCATCAATCACGATTGACATAAGGTTAGGAGACAATGTTCTCAGACAAACTAGTATTTTACTTTTGTCTCTGATGTGACCTTGGTGCGTCGGTGTGATCGAGGCTAGGAAGGCTTGTCTTCTCTATTAGATCACCGAGTGAAAAGGCAATCCTTGTTTCACTATCACGGTTCATTCCCTCAACTATTACAAGCTTTGCATGCACTCTGTACTTTTGTTTGAAGGTGAAAGTTGACATGAAGACAGTGTCAGCTATGGACGAGGATAAATAATTTGTTTGTATTACATTTCGGATCTATATGACCCGAGTCCGGACTCTTATCTTTTGATAGGACTCCGACTCCGCATCCCTTATCTAAAGTCGAAGAGCTTAGTCAACGGGCAATTCAATGAAGCTTTCATTTGTCATTCTTTGAGTGACACACGGCCGACTGGTCAGTTCAAGAACAATATAATCATTTTCTCTCCATGCACTACAACTCGTACGCTCCTAAAGTAAGCTGAAAAAACTCCAAATGCAAGCCACTACTCGAGAACAATGGACTCCGAATGTTAGTAAGCGTCTGAACTTTGGAATGTTAGGAAGCAACATTATGAACTTAGGAGTTTCAACCATCTCTATATTACTGACGACAACGTTGTAGCATCACGGAGCATTAGGGGTTAGTCCGTAGAGCATCCTTACTCCTATTGTTGTGCTACAACTCCGAAGCTCACAACATTTAGGCCAATACGAGGTAGCATTAGGAGCGTGAGGCTATGGTAGTATGACTAACAGATGTCGTGATCATGAGGATCAAACACATTTGTTGCTTTACTCAATAATTTTAAATCTTTTTTTCAGTTGATAAATCCATTAAATGAAACGGTAACCTCAAAACTATGTTTTGATGGCATGCCTTTTTTGTGTACAAAGTCTAGAATCTTTTACGAACATCTTTGGTGACATTTTGGACAGATTGAAAGGGATGAATTCTTTAAGTGGACGAATTTAATTGATAATTTCGACAAAAAACTTAGAATTTATTATTCAATAGCGCATTAAAATGTTTGTTATCCATGTCAAGAGTTTGAAAAATGTAGAAGCTGCATTTATATTTTGTTTTGAAAATTCTGCTTATAGCTTGAATTGTTTGTATGCGAACGGATGAAAATCACCTCGAAATTGAATTATAATCAATAAATGCAGCATAACACTCAATTGATGCAAGGAAATTATGAATATATGAATATATTTCAAGCTGACTACAGCAAAAGATGCCAATTACAGTCAACAGTCGAATAATACAGGAATGTTTTTACAGAATACAGAATAAATGCATTAAAAGAAAACTATACAAATTATTCAATATCGAAAAATCCACGTGAAATGGAACATTTGCTGAGTGATCTGTCGAAAAAATCAACGTCAGGTAAGCTATTAACAAAACCGACTGTACGAGGCATGAAATCCGAATTACGTAATTTGAGACGACACTTTTTGACAGCAAAGACCTTTGTGTGGCGAGTCCGCCTAGTCGGTAAATTAAATAAAATCAAAGATAAAAGGTAAGAACAGTTTACACGATTGTGAAGTATCTTATGAAATAATACTGTGTCAGATAATTTGCGACGATATTGACAGCTTTCTGTGGTTACATGCACATTGCATTCATTTAAGAAAAGGTTACCAGATATTTTTTCACTAAAACAGGGACAACATTCAAAGTATGACTGGCATAAGTGATCACTTTATCGACATGCTGCCAAATATGATGGATGCTATAACACAAGCAACGAATTGCTGAATACCATGTTGGGCTCTGCTATGAGTAGCAGCGGAAAAGCTCATTTCGCTCATGATGGAATCTCTGTCTTGTTAATGTATCTGTTACTTTTACCAATGGCTTTACCATTACCGAAAATTTTGTGAGATAATTTTTGGGTGAAAAATGTCATGAAAAATTACCTCAAGCTGAATAAATTGTATTTTCCTCGACAGTCAGAATCTAGTTTTAACTTATTTTATCGTTTTTCAAAATTGTGTTTCCGAGCTCATAAGCCGTTGCCAAATTAGATTGCATTTTCCGACTTAAGTAAACATTGTGCTTGTGGATAGATCTTTCTTCATGCCAATACTTTTAAACTAAACATAACTGAAATAAGAACATTGCGCTAAGACTGCTAAAACGGAACATGCATACAGGGCATACCCCGAAAGACCCTTTCGAACGACGGGACAAATGCACTCAAACCAGGGCCGTCATGTGTGTCATCACTAATTTCGAAAAATGCTGTCATAGACAGAGTTTCACTATAAATAAATCTATCGAGATAGATAACCGTTATATAATAATGCAACAAATTCAAATTTCTATGGAAGCTATTTCACATTCTATCTATTGCAAAAGGCAGATGCTTTCAACCTTTTGTAATTTATGATAATAATGTAAAATGTGATGTTTCTTATGATCAAAAGCTATTCAGTAATTTAAGCTTGGATATTCAAAATTTGCTGTTTTTTGTGTTGCTTTGACTTGTAGGCATATCAGGCAACATCTTTATGTTTTTATGGTCAGATTATATTCTGCAACACATTTTATCTTCAATGTCAGTGATAAATTCTAATTAAGAAATTAAACGCTTTATTTTCCGAAATTCAAACTGCATTGCTCATGCAATTTGTGATAAATATTCTATCCATCCAGATTGTCGTAAATTAGCTTGAATAAATTTTCAGTAGAAGGCACTTGATTTATGGGTGAGTTTCTCCAGCTGCTTCTGTTTTAATTTCTCTTCCAGTAAAATGATCTGGCAGATGAAAATAATTGTCAAATAGAAATTACAACTGACTGTCTTTTTGCATTACAATCAAATCAATAGTTAGAGACAGATTCTCTTACTTCTCAAAATTTGATTATTTCTGTAAAAACATGAAGCTTTGTTGCCTGACAGGCTCATAAGCCAAAGCAACACAAGTACAAATTGTGAATATCCAAGCCTAAATTACAGAATAGCTTGTGATCACAATAAACATTACATGGTCTTGCATTTTATATTATTATCATAAATTTCAGAATGTTGAAAACTTCTGCTTTTTACACATGCATGTGTGATGTCAGTCAGTTTCAATTCAGCTCATTGTCAGCTTAAAAACATGAATTATTGTTTCATAAAGATTGCAAAAAGCCGATTTGCCTGGACATTAAATTGTTTTCTTTATGTCTTATCGACAACAATAACTACATTTTGTTGTTTTACCTGTACCATCTGTTTTTTATTTTTCCAAGAAATGAAAATAATAATGGACTACAATATGTAAAAATCATAGATCACGACAATTTTAATCTTAGGATGGCAATTTCCATCAACCACTTAATTTCAAGGATGCCTATACACTGATATACACTGAAATTCTGACAGTCAGCTATTCACATGCAAAGTTCACTGCATTTATCACAGGAGAAGAGTTTAGGTCCTTTCAAGATCCAACTTTCGTGTGCCCATTCAAGTTTTCTTGTGAAGTGCTACACAAGCATTGAGCAGCTGTTCCTAAGTGACCGACAAAACAATCCTGAACAACGTAAGCCTATTTCTCTAACTCATAATGTGGAGTGACACTGTTCGAGCCCAAAACATTCAGATTTCATTATCCGTGTATTGACACCGATTGCAATGTTCACCAAAAGTTTGCAAATGACAAAAAGGAAGTAAGCCTATGCACTAAAACATCGTCTCGTCTGGAGAGGGTAAACCACAGCAGTGACGATATGTAGCCGGAAGGTGACAGTACCGATCTTGCAGTCATTTAAAATGACAACTTGTCTAAGAGAAAAAGTACAAAGAGATATCGAATTGATAGATTTTGGGATCTGGATGCAAAGCTTAGATATTATTGATATCTACCACATCACTTCATTGAATTACTGTTTTAAGAGGCTTCGGTTTAAGTTTTAAGTAGACATATCGGTTGTATTACAATTTCAATCAATATTTTCCGGCAATAAAATTTGTGAAAGTCCGCGAAATGATAGACAGCTTTCTTTAAGAGCTCATCAGCACAATGCCAGGGACCTATCTCATACATCAAATTCGACTTTGCGGGGAAGAGAAGTTCAAACAGATGTTATAACAAAAGGTAATGCATCTCAATGGACTGTCAACTTAAATAAGGATCATCGAACTTTCTCGGTTTGTCTCTATGAAATCGTTGTTGTGATTGAGATAATACTAATTACTCGGATACTAAAGTACATAATGTACTCGGAAAATTAAAGCTAGTTTTTGTCTGCCAACATCGGGCTTAGGGATTTCCTCTGAAACAAATAATGACTATGACCAATCCCATATTTTGAACAGCTAAGCCCCGGACTTCTATTTATTATTGAACTTGTGAAAGAGGAAGCGTTTATTTGAACAGGGAATTTTATTACTTTATCTCAGAAATTTTAGAAACTTTATATTTTACCGTATGTATTTTTCAGATTTTTGCCAAGCTGTTTTGTTAATTCAAAAATTGAATGTAACAGCTCTGTGATGAAAAACTACCCGGTATACACGTAAAACTAAAAATCCAAAGCCTTTAGCTACAATGAGAATCAGAATCTACACTCAGAATCGTCGTCATGGACTTCGACACATTGGAATACACTGTCATCAGATGAACTTACATCATCCTCAATGTCGAAACCATGTGTCCAATACGCTGGTCGAGAATATTCAACTGTTTTACAGCGCGAATGTCCGTGTCTTCACTGTCGCCGAACGGAGTGATCAATGACTTCTTGATAAGTTCCACTTCTAACTTTCTCCTTTATGACATCCGGGGTCTTTTGTGCTACTGAAGTTCGTAGCCGATAACTAAGTTTGTTTCGTTGCAAGAATCTTCCAATTCAACCACCACTAGCAGGAGACTTTTCGTCATTTTCATTAGATTTATCAGCTGCGGCTTCATATAGTCTACTTGCCTCACTATGAATCATTTTACTGCTGATTCGAAGACGCTGATCATCAATCCATTCAACGGGCTACTCTTCCACGAAGTCGAATTTCAAATGCCGACGTCCGTCAGGATTCAGGAAGTCTTTTGGCCTTTCTACTTTAGTCTTTTATTGCCTTTTTAATTGCTGCTCACTCTCTGACACGCTTTTTGTCGATTTTGTGTACTTTAGCTGCATGAGTCTTCGACGTATTCCTTGCTAGCTCTATAACCTCAATTTTTCTTCTCTATGGTAAAGGAGCGCCTGAACTCATCGCAATTTTTATATCGAAAGCAGTCGTTTACGTACACATCAGCTACACAGATCGTTGCTTTTACCATAAAAATAGTAGATGTCTGTGCAGTGTATTCACACTATGATATGATGTAGTCCTCTTCCCTCACTGATGATTGTAAAGTTAAAGAAGGCCTCTAATAGGACAGGGGCTTCTATTTATTTTTCGAAAGTAAAAAAGGACCTTCTATTCTAGCAAGGCCCTGTATAGAACAGAGGCTTCTAATAGGACAAATGCAGTATAACTGATTCGGTTTCACGATCTTCGCATTTAATTTACAACCTTAACACTGTATTTCGGAGACATCGAAAAATATAGGCCTACAACCTATAAGATGCTCTGAAAATACGAGTATATATGCTTACTCCAACAATTAGCAAAAACTCCAAAAAAACAAAATTCAACTGCATTTTATGTCCATCATACGCATGAAGCATTTCTTTCAAAAATGGAATTCTGTGCTCAAGGTCAAAAGATCTAAAATGAAAGCTGGTCTAACTAAGGCCAGCAAGCGGTTTCCATCTCTTGGTTAGCCGGAGTCGAAGTTCTATTATTTATGTTGCAGATTCCTACAGATGACTATAATTTGAATCAAGACTGTCAGTATAAATGTATGGGCGTGCAGGCATGATCTCTGTCCGAAACAAAAGAGCAAACGTGCCAATAATCCAAACTCAACTGATCAATTTTGCATTATAATAAGTTTTCATTGTCATATTCATTTCACATCAGAAATTGGTCAGACATAGAACCCCGCACTATCATGTCAGCCAGTACATATAGAAGCCGATTATGCGATAATCTGCTGAGGTCCTTGCTTCTTCTTGGATAATAGCAGAACAAGAGCTCCTAAAACTTTATTGATAATTTATGCATAAACCCTATAAACTATGATATTCATAATTATCAGAAATGAAACACAGATGTCTGAATCACTATATCAAACATTTTTTGCTCCCTTGCCGGTTTCACCTCAATGCACAATTAATCGAAAATTAATATCATTATGAAAATTTTGTCATCGGAATTCTAGCTTCAAACGAGTATGCAGGTCCTGATGCATGGTTTGGATATATTTCATGAGTTGGCATTCTGAAAGACGACTATTCATTCCAAATAAAAGCCGGCTGAAAACTGAGTCAAAAAACATTTTTTGTTCTTTTACTGGTTTCACCTCATCGTGGAGGCTTTTCAATGGGAATGAATTTATTACAAAAGAGGACAGAATACAAATTTAAAATTGACAGTGGTTGAGTTTTAGTCTCAGCAGAGAAATAAAAGCATTCTCCTTACGTTCACGCTGCAGCTTTGACACGCTAGGACTAATTTGTAGATATGAACCGCTTGGAATTTAACCACGTCATTGACACACAGAGATGTTGGTTCATGTTTGGAATAGCATATTTTGCATGTGTAATTTGCTGTCTATGTTCTGTTGATCGGTTTCTAAACATGCTACCTGTTTGCCCAAGGCAGATTTCGTGGCAATACCCTCGCATCTTATAACATAGATAACATTCCTCGACTGGCAATTCATGTTGCTCTTAATATAAAACGTTCTCATTACCATCTCAAGAATCAATATGCGTCTCTCTCTCTCCTTCTCTCTCTTGATCATAGATTTCTCTTGGTTTTTCCCGTTATAAAAGTCGAGCAGGCTTGGCATTCAATTCCTGTGATAGTTTTCCAGTATTCCTTCACAAAATGAGTGATTTTGGTTGTTTGAATGAATATAGAGAAATTGCAGTTTTCGTCAAATGAGTTCATCAGTTTTGAAGCGTCAGTTGCTGAAATCATCAGCATCGGTAAGTATTGGGATTGTTGTATTGAATGCACTCACGAAAGGGATCATTTGGTTTGCATTTTGGTTTTTCACAAGCCAAAATACAAACCAAACTTTATCTACTTATTACCAACTTACATTACCAATTTTTCTAATTTATCATTTTCCTTAAATACTTTCACATCTAAATCAAAGATTTAGTTCCTTGTTGTTGCATTCCAATGTAAAATTGATATCATTATGTAAATCATTCAAAATATTATGAAGCATGTTAATTAATATCCCCCGAAACGAATTTCCCATATAATCCAACAATCGTCAATTGTAAATGGTCCAGGATTGAATTACAGCATTGGAAACATCTTCGGAATATCCCAATACTAAATCGCACAAGTTGGTGCTAGCTTGTGCCCATCGCGTAGATTTTTAAGTAGATTTTTAAATGCATGTCATTTTCAAAACGATGTAGTTGTTTTTCAATACAAAGTCTTAAACTTTCAATATAAATTCGTCACAAAAACTATCATAAATTAATTTTCTCGCGGTACATAACCAGAGACTGATCGACTCTAGAAAAGAAATGAGTCTTAAATTATTAGATGACCAAGAAAGAACGTTTTATGTTAGGAGCAACATGAATTGCCAGTCGAGGAATGTTATCTATGTTATAAGATGCGAGGGTATTGCCACGAAATCTGCCTTGGGCAAACAGGTAACATGTTTAGAAACCGATCAACAGAACATAGACAGCAAATTACACATGCAAAATATGCTATTCCAAACATGAACCAACATCTCTGTGTGTCAATGACGTGGTTAAATTCCAAGCGGTTCATATCTACAAATTAGTCCTAGCGTGTCAAAGCTGCAGCGTGAACGTAAGGAGAATGCTTTTATTTCTCTGCTGAGACTAAAACTCAACCACTGTCAATTTTAAATTTGTATTCTGTCCTCTTTTGTAATAAATTCATTCCCATTGAAAAGCCTCCACGATGAGGTGAAACCAGTAAAAGAACAAAAAATGTTTTTTGACTCAGTTTTCAGCCGGCTTTTATTTGGAATGAATAGTCGTCTTTCAGAATGCCAACTCATGAAATATATCCAAACCATGCATCAGGACCTGCGTACTCGTTTGAAGCTAGAATTCCGATGACAAAATCTTCATAATGATATTACTTTTCGATTAATTGTGCATAATTTCACTTATTCGTTTACTGCTATTGTTCTATGGCTGTGAGTACCGCTGCTGCTAATCGCATGTAACTGCATATTGTCTCGTTCATTCGCTATTGGTGTGACTTACTTCCAGTTGACATGAATGACTCTATCATGCAGCAATAATAAACACAGAGGCTAAATTTTACTCTAAGTGCAATGTTAATGATTTCCAAGTACTTTCTTTGCGGACGGCTATGCTTTTAGGATAAGGGAAATTGATTATCCTGGCTAATTAATCTAGCTTACACAATGGCGGGAAAACTGCTCCCTTGGGCCTACAGATATAAACTCAGTTAAATCTCTTCACGCATAATAGAATTCCCCTCATCATTACTCTATTGAAAAGTAGATAACGGTGGATTGTGAGATTTTTATGCTATGATTGCAAGAGCTGTCAGTTTTTCCAACTAATAAGTTACTGTGGCAATAAAAAGTCTTTGATGTTAATAAATGACAGCCGTCAATCTTCCAAAGTTGCTTCAATTTCGAAAATTGGTTTAAAGATGTAAAATGTCTAGACTCGAAATAGCCGCAGGATAAACATCGCAAAATATCCTCAAGCAATCTATGTCTGTCATTATCATTCATGTATCTTATAAACAAAACAACTTGAAATTTGTGCCAGTTATTTTGATATTGCTCGCATGTACGTTGAACCACCTATCTAAAGAAATTGCAACGTTGAACGCTTTACGAATGCTGTTATAAAAGATCTTATGATGTGAGAAAATTCAGATTTAATGGTTTTAAGCAATTTTAAACTGATAGATGCTACATACAGCAAATTCAATTCAGATCATAGTGTACCTGTCTATTTGTAATTTGTCCAATGCAAGACCATAATATTCGTTTCGTGAAATCATCAGACTCAGTTAGCAATGACTTTTTGCTCAAAATATTTTGAGTCACATATTTTCATGTTTTTACATTGAGATGGTTGCCCGGACTTCCAGTTCTTCCGGAAGCAGCATTATGTCCTACTTGCCCAAAAAGGTCGGAGCAAAGATTTGGACCCTTGCATGCGCTTACTCCATTATGCATATGCATTATTGTTCCAGTGTTGTTCGCCGTCAAAACGAGTTGAGAAACTGCCTCTTTAGGTACTGCCAACTGGCTCACTTGGCACCTCAGTTGGAGAAAGGTGGAAACTTGGGGCATGACCAGAAACGTCCGGCCGATATTCTCTTACCTTCATGGCACCTTGGTCGTTCAGCGGCGCTTGATCTCACGGCGACTCATCCGCTAAATTCTAACCCACTGCTGTCAGCGAGAGTCACCGCATAGTCTGCTTCTGATTTGGCTGAGGACAGGAAGAGAAGTGAGAACTACTCGAAGAGTGTTGAGCTGGGGTGACACTGTGAGCCGTTGGGGCAAGGATGCTCGATCAGTCTTCCAAAGAATTGGCCTTCTCCTTTCCCTTCAAACTGTGTCTTCACGCGATGGAATAGACAGAGGTATTCACGGAAGACTGTGTTCTTGTTTACAGCGTGCCGACGCCCGTGCTTTGCTTCTGTTTATGGGGTCCATGTAGGTGGCCAAGATCTTTGCGATTCCGGACTCCCATCTTAATTTCTTTCCGTTTTGTTTCACTGATTTTGGCTTTCATTGTTTCTTTCAGAATATTGATGCCATTTTTTAAATGAGTTTAAGTCGACCAGGAAATTTCTCATCATCAGTTTATGTATAATTCGCATGTATTTTTCCAATTGTCTCCCTACAACAAACAGAGTTGCAATGTTTTACTTTTTTATTTCGCAATGTTAAAGTCTTATATTTCTGCGTGTAAATGTTTTATATGAAATATATTACATGTTATGCTGTATCCTTATATTTACATGCATGCGGTCGAACAGCATTTATTTTTGACTAACGTTTGTCATGTTATTAGGCAATTAATTACATCTTTTGATTTATGTTTCCATGAAAATTACCCGGTATGGAAGGGGTCAATAAGAGTCAGTCCGCAAAGCAAACGCGCAAAACTGAAGCCCTCTACATTTGACTAGTATGTCCTTTGCATTGTGGAGAAATAGTGGGAACTTTCTGAACCGAGACCATAATAATGAAATGAGAGCCAAAGCTTCAATTGTCATTGTCTGCTACATTTTAACCCAATATTTTGGCTGTCACAGTCAACTTCAGGGAAGTTAAGGCTTACAAAATGTCAGTTCGTATGATTTCCAAAAGGTTCTAAAAGTTTATTTAGAATAGACTAAATAGACTAATATTCTAAATAGAAAGTAAATTCGAGCTAACTACTCTCTTCTGTTGGTGAAGTTTTACTTGGCATGACTGAAATGACACTGTTATACCTTCAGAACAACAAGTAATTTTTGCTCGCACCAAACGTCGACAAAACTCATTTTTGATATATGCCAGTTTACTGAAATGTGGTTTTGAGTAACTTTTTCACTTTGAATGACTTTGAATTATGTCATTATGTTTTGATCATGACTTTGAATATAAACATTTATTATTATTATTATTATTATTATTAGAAGGACTTTTGTACAGAGATTATATGTAACTATTTCCAGACTTGCATTCGCCGTTTTCTTTTCAGAGGATTCACGATCGATCTAGGATAATTGTGGATCATTTCTTGGTGGACCCGTTCTTCGGCTTGATGGAAAATGATAGAAACTGGTAAAACCGGTATTACGACATGCAAGCAAGGGAAATAAATATCTCACCGAAAACGCGAGAATATGATGTAATCAGCATTTTCGTTGTTCATTCACAGTGATGCATCAAGGCTCATAGGCCTCCAAGATTGTTTTTCATACACTATTAAGGGATATTTGATCAAAATCGGTTGTGAAAAGTTTATTCACTCAGTCAATTTAATTTCCTTGCTTCTTTTGATAATCTTCCACTCAAACCGAGTTGATCGCCAAAAACAGAAGTGTGTTTATAATTGTCATCGTTGTTGAAAACAATAAACACAAATAACTGGAAGTATCAAGTACTGGCGGATTTTATTGTACATAGCTAACTTTTGTTTTTATTGAGCCATTAAAGTCTTCAAGAAGCGATCCAACCTGTTTTCAACAACGATGACAATTCCACTCAAACGATTTCTATCATGAGCCGGTCCTTTGTCATGTCATATTTTTTTGTTGTGCATGAAAAGAAAATGCCAATGAATTTGTTACAGCACTGACGCAACTCACTGAGTGAATCAACTGAGTGGATATAAAATGTATAAATGTAGACAAAAATTGAATAAACTGAGCAAATGATAGCCGTACACTTTGAATATAACATTTCATATAATGATCAAAACAACCGGCAACGTCATGTGAACAATCTTCAAGAAATGCATTATTCGCAGCTACGACTTCTGAAGACAAACGTCGTTTGAAACTCTTGTCCGTCGTTGCTATCCTGTGATTATTTCTTAAAGACATACCGTGTTATTTTTGGAGCAGTTGAGGGTGGGGACATTGAAAATGTTTTTGAACTTTTCGCGATCGTCGAATATACTAAATCAAATGAACCAAAATCATATTCGGATGAAAAGCTGAGGGCATGCACCGTAATCTCTGAGGTGTTGGACGTTTCTGTGACATTTCATCTCCACACTTTTTGAATTTTAAATTTCTGGCCAAAGTCATTCAATGTGCCGATTGCGTGGGGCCATACGTGAGGCACATTGAACTTCCCTTGTTGCTCTTTTATTCAACTTTATTAGACTTTGTATTGCATCTGATCCACAGCTTCAGTTCATGAATAATCAAAATCAATCAACAAAATTCATAGATTGAGATTTTTATTGTCAAAAATGATGGCAAATGTTTGATGTGAAAAATACATGCTAATTTCTGAAAGTAAAATGTTCATAGACCATCAAGTCCTCAGTTAATAGCATTATTCGTCGATAGAAGAGCATTAGTGATAAATGCATTGATATGCAATTAAATTCATTATTGTGATCATCAATTAAGATGCGTAATTAGACATGTAAGACACGAGTAGGCCTGGACAAAAAAGATGAGAAATTATGAATGACCAAAAATAACCCTAGGCTATAATTGTAAAAAAGCAGCAAAATAACTTCTGAAAAAAACTCTTCAATTTTCCCGACCTTTAGTATTGTACAGGAAAGGAAAATGAAAGGTCCAATAGTTAACAGCAAGCCAATCATGTACTCATTAAAGTCGATAGAGGCTTTCGAAAGATACAAATGACTGCAAATTTCATTATCATGTAGAATTAGTACAGCGGACTTAAAATTGAGTAGATGTGAAATAAGAATTTTAGGGGCAAGGAGTTTGTTGAAAGGCACCTTGCAGTTTTATCCACTGGGAGAGTGGGCTAAGTGGAAGTAAACAAGTATTTATATCAACCTTAAAACTACTACCAAGAAATCGAGTTGCTGCAGACTAATGAAATTTGTAATTAGCATGCATATAACTGGAAGTTCTACTATCCATGGATTGTTAGAGACGGATGCGATGACACAGACTACTATCAAGAAATTGTAGTTCATAGCACAATTGAAAAAAGCGGCAGGATATAAACACATAACTTGGTTAACTTATAAATTGCCGAATGAAAGTGCTATCCTAACAGTTCTGAAGAATGTCGATTTCTGAATTAACTAATCAATTGAATAAAAATCATGCTAAAGGTTGGAGTTGGAACAAAAAAACAAAAAAATCCATTTTCTTGCTTTAAAACATTTCAAGACACTGATCTTGTAAACATTACATTATTTAATAATGTAATAGCAATATTGTACCCATTACAAATATTACGAAACTCCTTGACAAGTGAAAGTTCATGTTTCACAACAGACATCACAAAGAGGAAAATGGGAAAGCAAGTGGATCATCGTGCACAAAAGGACGGAGATCTTTTTAGATTGAGAATTAAGCACCGGAGGCTAACTATATATCGTCTAGGAACCAGAAATAAGAGGCGGGAACTTAGATAAGAATGTCATGATGTGAGTTCCAAGGATAAAAAACTTGCGAAATTTTGAAGGAGTAGGCGACCATCGCCTTGTTTTACACGCTAACTTCCTGGGCTAATAGCGTTATTGTTTATCTATAAATTGAATTGAATACGATAATGAGGTCCTTCGTGATAAACTTCCTGTTCAAAGTAATAAGGATCCTAATTGTCGCCGGAGGAAGTATTCCTTGAGGGCGAAAGAGGTCACGAACACAGCATTATGATATTATCAACGTTAATAAAAGCAGCAACTTTACATATTTATGCAGTAAGCTAATTTACTTATTATTGCAATAATATATATATCAAATCTCAACAGATCTCAACCTCAATCTCAATCTCAACCGAGACATGTTTCGGACTGTTGGGCCTCATCTGTCGTGGGTAGATTTGAACCAGCGATGTTGCAACTAGAGGACTTGCAAGCATACCCTCTAACCACAAGGCCACCGGACCATCGTTTGAGAGCGTGAATTAGCCAGGAAGGCACTGCTTTAACGCAGGCACGTGGAGGGCGGACTGCATTCTGCAATCACTTAATACCGCATCCGAGATTGAGGCGCTTCACGCAAGCGCTACTCATTACATGTTTAGACAAGTAACCTGGCAATTAATAAATTTATCAAATCTCAACAGATGTAACCACCACGAGACATGTTTCGGCCTGTTGGGCCTCATCAGGGCCCAACATGTTGGCCATGTTGGGCCTTGTGGTTAGAGGGTATGCTTGCACGTCCTCTAGCTCCAACGTCGCTGGTTCAAACCTACCCACGACTGATGAGGCCCAACAGGCCGAAACATGTCTCGTGGTGATTACATCTGTTGAGATTTCATAAATTTATCAATTGCCAGGCTACTTGTCTATTGCAATAATAGTTTCAATTCCTATTTAATAGATGACTAACTGTCTATGCGCTCAACAGGGGCATTCTGATACTCAGCTATCCAACCGCGTATTCATTGTTGGCAGATAGTTTGCATTTTCTACCCAATGCACACATGATCAACGCTACCAATACAAATGATGATTGGCACGCTGTCGAATTATTGCTGTCTAGTCTTACTAAACTAAACCGCTGACCCACACGTTTTTCTTCACTTATAATTTTGTAGTATGTATTTTCAAACTTTCCTCCAAAATCAAATTCCATTCTTTGTCACTTTGCAACATTTTATACGAAGCTTTCAACCAAAGGCCTAAATTTCGAGGTGGGCATTACTTTATGAACGAGAATCCAGTCACGTCATGAATATCTATTATGCCATAGACATCGAATGCATGTTTTGGTAAGTTGAATAAACAGTGATGGTGCTTATTGAGGCATTTGGTAATGACACATCTAAGCAGCATTTTTGTGGATTTAGCAGTCATTAGAAAAATTTAGGCTTCATCTGGTCGTTTTTCTTCTTAATAATCACATTTGAAAGCACTGAGCAGACTTTCGAATACCTCACAGATATTGGAATGGCTAGTTTTCAAAGAATTTCTTACACATCAATTTTCATATACATATTTTTGTGTTATGTTTCATGTACATATCAATCGTGTCAATATTGTTTTCTATTCACACGAATAGACAAAAAGTGATGAAATTTCAAAATCCTTATCATTGTAGAAAACTAGTTGATTTAAATTTTGAATTGCTATTCGCAATACGGAGATGAGCGAGATGAACATTACCATTGGAAATTTGTGCACCAAGCTTGTTGCAAAGGGATTTTCATTCAATCAAGCATTCAATTCTAGGCGATTCTTGTTTTTATGATCCATTCAATTCCTGTGCACAATAAACAAGACTGAAACATGAATACGTGTCTTCGAACAAAGAGACGTGTCGTCCTTACAACGATATCAGAAGGTGCCTGACTGCCCAGTCATCGTCGTTGGTGGCTTTGATGATTGAAACTTCAATTTTTCATCATGTTTGAAATCATTTTGATGTGAAACTATGCAAGAATTGACGATTTGATCGTCTCCAATGTTTGCTAGTACAATAAATATATAAATATACTAAAATTTATAAATAATTATCGTACAAATTATTTTTTGATTAATTTTGTCTTAATTGATGCCATCAAGCAAATGGAAACTTGAATTCTAGTGATATAGTGAAATCTTATACAGTACTGTAAATTAGCTAATTCGAAATGAATTGCTTTGAAGGCCGTAATGCTTTGATTAGCATGCTTATGTATTCGCTGAATTGCTGCGCTGAATTGGCACTCTGTCTTGTTGATCTTCGAATGTTCTTTTCCATAGAACTATTTTATACATTTTTCACACATATCCAACAGTTACTGCCACCAGATGTACAACAATTTAGAAACGCTTCTTCAACGACCATAGATGTCCTGCCCGATAGTTCACAGGTGAAAATATTCGACCAATTAAAAATATTACTTTTTTTGTTCATATCTGCAGGCGGAAAGCCGCTGACACCACAAAAGGGAGCAAATATCTCTCTACTTTTGGTTTTTGGTTCCTTTTTGGTTATTTTGGTTACTTAGGTTTCTTCATTTTCACCATGCATAATTTTCGGTCAGCTTCTCGTCAAGTCCATGACGAACTCTCATTTTAGTTCTTTTGATTGTAAAATAAAATTGATTATAAGTTTTAATTTACTTCTCTTCCCTTCAAAAGTTGGGTCGGCTAGCCTTCATATGTATTTCGCTTCCTTCTCTGTGCTGGGGTAGGTTACTCTATGCTGTTAGTGTCAATTTATATTCGCTCTTGACTTAAAGTTACCTAATGATTAACTGTTAAATGTTAATGTTAACTGTTAATGTTAATGACTTAAGCTGTTTAACTTTGGTATCTTCCGTTTCCTGAATTCTTCGAATTTTTTACCTTGTCGTGTTTTAATTTAATCACCATTACTACTTGCTCTGATAATTCTATGCGGTCAATTGTCTGGTGTTCACTAATTATCTTGCTTCCAATTTCATCCGAATGATGAAGAAGCTATTTCAAGTTCGTGAATCGTGAGAATACCGAATGTGCTAGCGCAATTTCTTCAAAGGTGCAAGAAGTGCACTTGTCACTTCAGATGTGAAGTTTTAGATGTCCAGTTCAACTATCCAGTGTGAACGCCGTGTCGATAGGACTCGTGTGATCGAAGACATAAATATCATCTCCCAGCACCGCTAAAGGGAAGAGTACTTTAGAGGGATTCATGCTTGCCTAGTTTGTGTTTCCTAGATCTAACGTGTTAATGAGTGAAGATAAACAGGGCGTAAGTTGATTACCAGAAAAATTAGCGCTCTCTCAACACTTGTTTCTATGGTGATGGTGATAAAATACACCAGCATGAATTAAAACAACATGAATGTGCAAATTTAGAAATGTAATTGGAATATTTTCGCATGTTTAGCAAGTAAATGGACACATTATTGCAAGTGATTGGAGGCGGTTTCAAGTATCATACTGAAGTGTACAAGTGTGATGGAAATCAACATTTCCTGGAGAACAGTATGAAATCACGTGAATAATGCACTTTTCATGATTATGAGCAACTTTTCATCTCCTATATGAACGGAGTGGCTATGTTGACATCGACAGAATTGACTTAGGACATGGAGCAATATTCAAAACACAAACAAATGCAGATATCACAAATGAATTTCCATTTGAAAAGTGAAGTATCTAGTTTTGGGGGTGCGCAACCTTTGAATCAGGGATGCGGAGTCGGAGTCGGAGTCCCGGAGTCCTATCATTTTTGTCGGAGTCGGAGTGGGTGGACTCCGGCCTATAACTAGATCCGAAATATAATACAAACAAATTATTTATCCTCGTGTATAGCTGTCACTGTCTTGATGTCAACTTCCTCCGTCAAACAAAAGTACAGAGACAGCAGTGCATGAAAAGCTTGTAATAGTTGAGGGTTGGTTGAGGGAATGAACCGTGATACTGAAAAAAGGATTGCCTTTTCACTCGGTGATTTAGTAGAGAAGACAAGCCTTCCTAGCCTGGATCACACATGCGCACTAAGGGTCACATCGGAGACAAAAGTAAAATACTAGTTTATTTGAAGACATAACCTCTTACCCTAACGTCAATCGTGTGTGATGGCTCCTCCAAAGCGCATATGAAAATCGAAAGTGTACACTGTAAACCGTAGACCGACAATTATCCTACAAAATTACTGACAAAATCAACCGACGATTGTCACCTCCAATATCCTGCGATATCCGACGAATTTGTAGGTTCTCCACCGACATCGAAACAGATGCTTTGTACGCAAATTAACTAAGCAAAAACTGTTGAATATTGATTGATTTTTTCGATTTATGATTGCTTGACTTTTGGGCAATCTTTATTATCGTTCGACAAAACCATGATTTATTTTGACATAATTTGATTAATTGCCTACATTTTTGATAAAATTCAAGCTATAATTCATTGTTATTCATTTTGTCGCTTTTTGTCAGATATTGTAGGTGTTCAGTGGCAATCATCCCACAAGAACTAACAATGACCGACAAAATAGATTTTGTAGGATAAATGTCTGTTAATTGTCAGTCAACGGTTTACAGTGTACTCATATTTTTTTGAAGACGGATGGAGGATTTTCCTGCCTGGTAGAGACTGGAGAAAAATCGTGTTATTCACATGTGAATGTGCATTTCCTGTCGTCATTTGAATTTCTTGGGTATAGCCTATCGGCAAATCATCCATTTTCGTTATAATGAATGGTCTTTGATTGTGCAATTTTAGTCCTTCAGTGTCCGATATTTTGTGACATAATCAAACTGAAGAAAGCTAGGTAATCAGTGACTGGCATGGTGCAAAATGGTGTTCTTTCTTTTGTATTGCTATCATGATCACTGAATTCCGTGTTCATTTATCCAAAACAGTGAAAAATTTCCCATCTCACATGTGGTGGTACGTAACAACAAGAGTTCATCTAATGAAATCGAAACTGCTACCATATTCGGGATTTGATTGATGCTAAGGTGTTACTCTACCTAATATATGTTCTCCGCGCAGCTAAGTTGCGTATCCTTCAATTGTTGCCACTTTTGACTGACACGTTTCAGAGTCAGCTCCCATTTCCCTTTGCAATATTTTCACTGTCACTCGGTTGCTGCAACTTCGAAAAATGTCTGCAGTTTAGTGCGAAATGCCAAATGAAAGAAATATATTTATTACAAATTAATAGAAATCAAGATACAAGTCAAGGGGAGAAAGATTATGGTCTGTGCGCTGTCATGTGCAGGGAAAATGATAGATTCACATACAGAAATCAAGATTCTTATCGAGAAGAATCCCATATACAGGAAAGCACTGTCTGCGTCGATTAGTCCGCAAAAAAGGAACCAGAAGACGACCATCGATCTAATGAAACCAATGATTTAGCGAATGATCACTTGACTGAGATTTAGATAACAAGTTCATAATCTGGCGTCCTCTCTTGATTTCATGCCGTTGCTCATTTGAAAACCGACATCCACATTGGCTCGAACAGATC
Source organism: Prostheceraeus crozeri (assembly GCA_907163375.1). Lineage (NCBI taxonomy): Eukaryota > Metazoa > Platyhelminthes > Polycladida > Euryleptidae > Prostheceraeus > Prostheceraeus crozeri. Next base: position 23,742 of record CAJQUW010000724.1, read on the forward strand.
ATAATTCTGCTTGCACGACGAAAGATTCTTGAAATTGTTGCTGAGCAGTTTCTGGTTAGGGATCCAAAAAGAGGACTGAAAAAAGTAGAACACTGTCTACGAGAGACTTACGAGATTGCATCTCGTATACACTAGCGAGATATCGTCATGTGATGAAATTGGCTTCAGTACTCGGATGATATAAGGTTTGCGCGAACAACGAGCTTGAACATCATGGAAATGTTTGTTTGTCCCTTGAGAGGTCTTCACTCTCAGTAACTCCGAGTTTCAGGGATGGCACAATTTGAACGGGAAGGTCGAAATTTATCGGATCGACATTTTTCTTTGAAAAATAATAGCTTTCGTCTCACTTTCAATGAATTGAAAATTATTTCGAAGACCCCATTCGTGAATAATTTTACCTTTCACCACACATTCGGCGTGATAAACATTTAAAATCATTAATGTCGCACACAACCACTTGACTGATATTGTCAGCATACTGTATCAGGAATGTATCAGATTCTGAAGTCAAGATATCGTGGATACACTACAAAAGGAAAAGGTTCAAGTAGCGAACCTTGCGGACCACCACTCGCAACTGCAATTAGATCACTTTTGAAATCATTATTAATACGGACAAACTGAAAACGTTCACTCAAATATGACGCAAGCCATAATATGAAGCCACTTTGAAAACCAAGATTCTTCATTTTTGAGAGCAACTTGTTGTGTGAAATACAGTCAAAGGCCTTTGAAAATAGAAGGTCAATGCGAAGTTTGATGGCATACCGGCTCTGAAGTGCACCCATTTCCCGATTAGGCCCGTCCTTAACTCCTAAAGTATTCATTAACATTTCCTTTCTCATCTTCATTATTGTGCTGGCATCGCTCGGCTCTCAATAGCGGATCCTACAAGAAATAAATCGTGAATATCCGCAATTGCAGCCACATGGCGCAGAAAAATGCATGTTTGATAATTTGTGTGCTGTTTTTTATTCTATCTTGACCGTTTGTTAACTTGTCCGGCCAACAAAACGAATTCCTGCAAGGAACGAAACCGAAAATAAGACATTGTCAAATGATGCATATCTTTTGGCTATTACGCACATGCGCCCCTGCAGACTTCTTCTTGGTTCCTCTTCTTGTCAGACAGGATCAAAGGAAACACAATGTAAATCCAATGGGAAGCTGGAAGAAGGCTTCTGTAAAATGAGATTTTCAATGTTTTCTCTGATTAAGTGAAAGTCTAGAATCACAACTTTTGACATGGGATGGTTTCAGGAGATTTCCAAGCATATGTATGTTACTGTCATGCTGCTGATTTGTGATGTAATGAGAATGTGTTGAAGTGCTATTGAAATTGGCCAAAATGCATTAGTTGCCGACATTAGAAGGCCTGCTAAAGCTGTGTGTGTTCAAAGGTGCATGAACATGATAGGAAATCACCTGAAGATATTCCATGCTAAAAATATGGCTATAGAGACTAATGCTTCTCACTTCTTTGATCCTGTCTGACAAAAAGAGGAAGAGGATATAACTCGGCAGCCGTGCAGATTGGCAGTTGCCATAAGGTGTACATCATTCTGTGGAAGTCTCATTTTGGGCCTCGATCTCTGCAGTCGTGCATTAATCCTCCTACACGTACTGGCGCCTGTCGTTCTTTGTATGAAGACGGCTATATAACGACAAAAGTAATTCGTAAAAACAGCAACGCTAATGACCAAAGGGCGCATCCAAAGACAGTGGAGTCTTAAGGTGCGGCTGTACTTCAAAGCGAAATAATTAGGCTATTTCTTGTGATGAGATATTATTTAAGAAGCAATCGTCTACAGGGTCAAGTGTTCTTCAGCACACCGCACGATAAAGTCACACATTTTCCTAATATTCACTTTTTGCAACATCAAATCTTTAGGGTGCATGTGCACCTAATTTGGTGATCCAAGTATCAAATACAGTTCAAATATAAATGCAAGCTATTGGTTGCAAAGCTTTTATACGTACTTTTTCGTAATTAAATTGATGACCATGATCATCGGTCATAGAGCAGAGATTTAATTTTAGTAGACCTACATTTCCATAACGGTCAATTCGTGGGATTGGACAAAACGGAAATTGCCTCAAGCATCTCAGCAATGACTGCTGAGTTTCTGAAATCTGATTTCCGATTCTTGATTACAAAATTGATAAACCTTTGGCAGGTTTACTAAAAAAGCAATCGATGTATTGCTTTCGACTGTTGTTTCCAATAAGCCTATTCCTTGTAAAGATTATTAACTGTATTATTAATACTTTCGATTCATTTTCTTGTTTTATTTTTCACCATAAAAACACAAGCCCTTGTATTAGACTCATCACTCTTTCAGAAATTGTTCACTAGAAACTTTGTTTTTGGCATGAAAACTCTTCAATTTATACTATTGAGTCAACCGTATTGCGGAGAAAGTGCACAACAGCCAAACTCGAATGAATTTGAAATTAGTAAATAAGGTTTTGAACACAGCAAATTATTTGCATCAACTTGAATAACCACGTCTAAAAATCTCAACAACTTACACGATTGATTCTGTCAAACGAGAAACTTAGAAACAAGAACTTAACTCTGAGGTGCAAATATTGCTTTGATTGATGTTTTATTCATAAAAATCGCTAAAACCATTCATAGGTCAGCAAGCGAGAAATTGACCATCAGATAATATGTTTATTGCAAAGCAATCACCTTTGAACAACCAAGGTTAGTCGGATGTTTGATAAACACAGCAAGCTGTTCCTGTCTGAGATTGCAGTAATCTGATTGCTGATGATCAATCGGATAGTCATTTATAATTAAGGAGTTGCTGATGATTTTCCTTTCTTTGGACATTTGCCGATATCCTTATATTTGTTTTTCGGGAGCTCTAAGAGATTTGCTTCTGCTTCTCTTTGCACCAACTCTGCTAATGAAGTAGGCATGCGTTTGAAAAACATTTTCTCTATCCTGACGTTGGATACAGAAGCTTTCGAAAATAGTGTAAATCGTCATCATTCGTCAATGTGTGCTTCAGGTTCTGATTGAAACAAGGTCATTGAAACAAGACACAAGCTTATCAGATACACCCCTCTGCGAGTATTGCCCTTAAACGCACTTTCACATTTTAATAGTTCGAAGTGCAAGTTCAGTTCTTGTCCGCATTCGGAAGGATATAAATATAGTTCAGAAAAAATTAAATGTGAACAAGTTTAAGGATAGAATACTGAATGCCAATCAAAAACTGCAGTCGTCGATGCAGATTTGTCTTTGTGGATTTCGGCGAGGTGACATTTGTCGACCCATTAACATATTGCGACGTGAAATTGAGGAAGCTAGACCCCATCACATCTTTTCATGAGGAATGTGGGTGAAAATATGATGGAAACAATATTCAGTCTATCAGGCAATGTGTTCAGCTTATGAACACAATCACATATCATGATTTTCATGTAATAAATATGTTGACTGTTCAATTATTTTTATTCTACTGTCTACCCTGATAAACAATGTATTACCTAAATTTTGGGAAATTCAATATAAACTATATATATATATATATATATATATATATATATATATATATATATATAGCGTGTATATTTTTCAAAAAAGTAATGGCAGTCAAAAATACAGAAATTCATCAGAAGATACAAAGCAAGTTATACATCTTAGAAAGCATTTCATCAATTACATATCAAATCACGACGTGCTATATTCTTAGATCACTGTTAGTAGTAAGCAAGTGACAAACACTCGACCGGCGCGCCCCCCCTCTGGAACGGTAGAGTGTCGTGGTCGGCCGCCGTGGTGCTTCGGGTCTGAGTCCCCCCCCCCTCTGGAACGATAGAGTGTCGTGGTGGACTTGGGCGACCGCCAGGATTAGTCTTGAGGCTATAGTGTGTGATGTTTTTGGTGCAATCTGCTGAATGTTGGGTTGTAAAATGGGTTGTTTTGAGTGGAAGGAGTGGTCGGATGAGAAAACGGAGGTCGGATTCGTGTTCAGCGTGAAATTCTGCATCGGTAGGGTGAGTTTCAAGGCAATCGGTGAGAAAAAATTTTTCTTCAAAATTTTAACAGAGTTAGAATTTGGGACGTTTTGGTGTGTAGCGCCCAAACGAAGCATCGGATGAGAAAACGGAGGCCAGATTCGGATTCAGCGTGAAATTCTGCATCGGTATGGTGAGTTTCAAGTCAATCGGAGAGAAAAATTTTCGCTGACGTCCCCCCCCCTCTGGACTGCTCGCTTCGATTTTGGCTTCCAGTGGACGGATTTTGTCGTGCCATAGCTCGTTTGAAAGCTAAGAGTGAGACAAATTCACTGAAAGAATCGGCTTGTTCCTATCTGTCTTCGTTCAAAAGTTAGAGCGGTTACAAGATTTTAGGTCGGAGCTCGCTTACCTGAAAAAATCCTAAGTGTCAGAGTGACTTTGTATGGGTAAAATTTTGAAAATTTTCCAAAGTGTGGAATTTCGACCTGGGACCGTCGCCAAAACATTTTTCATCAAATTTTGAAATTTCACTGACGTCCCCCCCCCTCTGGACAGCTTGCTTCGATTTTGCCTTCCAGTGGACGGATTTTGTCGTGCGATAGCTCGTTTGAAAGCTAAGAGTGAGACAAATTCAGTGAAAGAATCGGCTTGTTCCTATCTGTCTTCGTTCAAAAGTTAGAGCGGTTACAAGATTTTAGGTCGGAGCTCGCTTACCTGAAAAAATCCTAAGTGTCAGAGTGACTTTGTATGGGTAAAATTTTAAAAATTTTCCAAAGTGTGGAATTTCGACCTGGGACCGTCACCAAAACATTTTTCATCAAATTCTGAAATTTCACTGACGTCCCCCCCCCTCTGGACAGCTTGCTTCGATTTTGGCTTCCAGTGGACGGATTTTGTCGTGCGATAGCTCGTTTGAAAGCTAAGAGTGAGACAAATTCAGTGAAAGAAACGGCTTGTTCCTATCTGTCTTCGTTTAGATGTGAGACACCATTTAAGATTTTGGGACATTGGCGAAAAACGACAGAGTTAGAATTTGGGACGTTTTGGGTTGTAGCACCAAAACGAAGGCTCGGATGGGTAAACGGAGGCCAGATTTCGAATCAGCTTGATGTTATTGTCCAATGAGGATCATCATCCAATGAGAATCAAGCATTTCTTTATAAATAGCGAGCCTTCCACAGTGAGAATCATTCCATCGTTGAATCACACGAGTGACGGACGCACATTTTCTCTCTCTCTCTAGTTCCCTGTTCTATTATCCAACTAAAATGGTAAGTCGCTACTTCCCTCCCTCTCCTCCCTTGAACGTAAACTTAATACAATCTTTTTTCATTTTCAGGCATCTACTCCATCTGCTGCACTAGTAGGACAAAATCGCGGTCAAACGTTACAAGGTTCGCTACGGTCAGATCATCTACAACTGAGGCCAGTGGAAGAAACATCCAAGGTACATAATCCTACACCGCTACAGCGTAAATTTAAACAAGCCTTGCGTTATGATGATCATAGCGTAGTACTCCAAACGGGAATGCTCCCTTCCACGGATGTCAAGATAATGCACAATCAGTATGGGGACTACATACTGATCCCCGTGAGTCCGTACATTCGCCACCAACTTGATATTATTGAGGAGTACGTGACATTAAATATGGACATTCCTACTCCTCTTGCTCAAGAGTGGAAGGCGAGAGATGACAAGGATACTCCCTATAGAAAGATTTGGGATGGTAATCACATCTGCCTACCGGTATCACATTGGTGTACTTACTATAAGAAGGAGGGAGATCATTCAATACCCATCAGATGTGATGAGCTCGGAGAAGGTACTTGGGATATCCTTTTCAAAGTGAATGGGCTATATTATGGTCGACACAAGGATAATAAAATAGCCTCTCTCTCCATGCATATGGAATCCATCCTATATATTCCGAAACCACCCAACGTGGACGACATAATTGATCAAATCCTTAACAGCAGTGGTACGAAGCGCAAGTCGGAGAAGAATGCTACATCAAAACGCAAATCAAAGAAGGAGAATTACTAGTCCTTTCCTAACTCTACCCTATGACAATTCGCTTATGTGCTTTGAGTGTCGTAGACGTGGTCTTATTAGATACATTTTACTTCTTCGTTGCCATCATATCATTTGTGTATTTTGTCGTGAAAAGCATCGATGTAATTCTTCATTTTGTAATATGTTATAGAACGTTTCCTTAGATGTGTAAATTTCCGTTTTAGGCTTCTATCATCATTTTTATGGATTGTGAGGGTGAACCTGTACAGGAGCTCAGTGCTATTGCTATGAACAATTGGACATATCAGATTGTTAGTGTCTATCATCAACATGCCAACTGCGATCCCAATGTTGATCAATGGGCGAGAAAACACATTCATGGACTTAATCTGAAATATTTGCAAGACTATGGCTTTTCTTGTGAAAGTGCTCTTCTTATTGACTTTAAACGATGGTTAGCTGCTTTCAATGTTATACGCATCTTTTTGTAATAATCCTGGTAAGGAGAGGAAAGTATTTCCCAATCTAATCATTGATGATATTTTGCTCCCACCTTGGGATAGTAGAGTGAATCAACATTATCATGAAGTCACGAAACGTTTTAAGGATTTGTGTGTTCCTATTTTGTCTGTTCGTTGTAGTAGCTACGTTCATAACCAATGCTTCTTTCCTCCTTACCTCAACACTGCCAAAGTCCTGTATGGTTATCATTGCTCGCTGTATGATAGTTATCAGCTGTATCTATTTTATCTCTTTCAAACCATTGATTTATAATGCATGCTTGTTACCGTTATTCAATAAATGTTACTATGAGAAGAGTTGTTGTTTTCATGCAATGGATGGGTTAGATAAAGGGCGATCATGTCTTTCTCAAACGACTGCGGAACATTACGTTTTCATAGGCAAAGTTTAAAAGGAGCTGTTCAAGATTATGTGATAAATTTTCATAAAGATGAGACCGACATCGAAGCAGTGGTCGATGATGCCAGCACTCTATTTCTAGAGTTAATGAATACATTCTCTGATAGCATTATCATGGCGCGATTAGTTGCGAAAATTAAGTTTAGTCATTTTGGAAAGGAAGAGGTGGAAAGTCGCTCTTTCCATTTTGCTTCTTATTCAATGGAAGTGGTAGATCACCCCCAAGAATTTTTAAAAGACATATGATAAAAATTGCTGAACGTCTTAACGCATTTAACCATCATGGTAGCAGTCTAGTGATTGAAGCGATTTCAGATATTCACATTCAACTTTCCATAAAGAAAAATTGAAAATGCAGTGGTACTTGATTGTAGCACAACTGGTTTTCGAGCTATGTCTGCTCACTCTCGAAGTATATTCCTTCTGTACATGCGTCTATTATTTAGAAAAGGCTAGCAAATTCATATCTTCAAAAAGACTTGCTATAGACATCAGTAACGGTGAAACTATGTGTTGCGATGTATGTAAGCGAAAGGATGGAAATGAAAAGCGCATCTTCAAGAGATGTAAGCATGCTTTTTGTCAACGCTGTTTCATACGTAATTGCATTCAACTTTGCCAATGTAACCACTGTGACATTGCTCATTTCGAGTATCACTTATGTCGAAATAGTTAGTACCTATGCAAATGTGGTAAAGATAGGTTTTAGCAAAGACTAACACGGAAAATGGCGAAACGTAAAATGACGAAACGTAAAAGTCAAAAGTTTTCTTCAGCCATTCAAGCTCTCCGACGAATGAAAGCAAATCAGCGATACAATGCTATACGACATGCTAACGATAAATTCATTTGTGAAATTATTTCTCATGTGAGGAAGTTGAGGACGAAGAAATTAGCGCCAAAACAACGAAAGTTACTTAAGCGATATGCTACGAAATTGCGTTTCATCTCCAATCCTAAAGTCGCCCTTCAAAGAAAGAGGAAAACTCTAACACAAAAGGGCGGTTTCCTTTCAGCAATACTTCCAATGATAGCTCCTGCCGTGGGCAACCTATTGGGAAATATCTTTGGCTCTAAGCGTTAATTATGCAAATGTTGAGTCTCAAAGTAATAAAATGGATTTCAGACTTCAATGTGATAAAGTTCTGACTGTATCAGGTCCATCTCATGCAGGTAAAACTGTTTTCACGCTGAATTTATTGGATAAAAGAAGGGAGTTGTTTAAGGAACCTATCAATCGAGTGATTTGGTGTTATGGTATTTATCAACCGTCGCTGTTTCAGGAATTGCAAAGTCGCAACTTTATTCGACATGAAGGAATTATTCCAGTGGATAAACTTCAGTCTAATGATGTTGTTGTATTGGATGATTTATTAAAAGAAAGTAAGAATTCAAAAGATGTTACAGATATGTTCACTCGCGCAGCACACCATAAAAGGTGTTTTATCATCTATATTACACAAAATTTGTTTCCTGATGGAAAAGAAGCTCGTACACGAAACCTGAATACACACTATTATGCTATTTTCAAGAATCCGCGAGATAAAAGTCAATTTGAAATTTTAGCGCGACAAGTTGCACCCAGAGGATCAAAAGCCTTAATTGAAATTTTTCAAGCAGCTACTGAAAAACCATACGGTTACTTATTCATTGACTTTACGCAAGAGTGTCCGGAAGAATTTAGATTTCGAAGTGATATTTTGAAAACTCCCATGATTATCTACAAACTATGAGTTCTTATTCTCGCATGATTGTTATTCCTCAGGATGAATATGTACAATTGACTGCCATGCAGCAAGTAAAGCAACCTCTTGCAAATCAAATGTATAGGAAAGAAATAGATTATCAGCAAAATGTTCACATCAAAGATCCACATCGTGCTGTATTATTACAATCGGAAACTGTTGAGCAATTGAAAAACTTGAAGAATAAGATGCGTGACTCTGTATCGACTGCTACACCTTTAGCATCTCGCGCACATGCCATATCTCTTTTCAACAGTATTGAACCCCATCTCAATGTAAATGATAGAGGAGAAATCATTACAGATGAAAATAAAGTGATTGATGCTTCACGTTATGAAGACTTGATTCAGTATGCGACACGTAGAAAGCGCCGTCAGGGCTATGTTCCACCTGGTTGGTCATACTTTCTTAAACTATTGAAAAAGCATAATGTGCCAAAATTTGCTTTAAATAATGAGACATTGAAAGAACTTGATTCAACAGTGGCTACTACTCCAATGCTTCAGGCGATGAAAATGCCAACAAATTGGTTTAAGACGTCACCTGCTACATCCCCTCCCACACTCACTAAGCAAACAAGAGGAAGAACTCGACGTAGATCTACATCGCCACTAAAACTGGTAAAAGGAAAACGTAAAACAGCTCCTCCTAGGAAATACATGTTCTCAGACTATTAATATGAAGCAGATGTGTTGCTTGCCATGTAATGAGCCGCCAGAGGTGAATGTCGTTGTCACTTGCACTTGCTGCGCCAGCTCTCATAATGAAACCCCTAAGCAATGTGAACACGATCGCAAAACCGCTAAAGCTAAATGCTGCAGTTGTTGTAAATGTAGAAAGGGAAGAAAACAAAAAGATGAGAAGGAGGAAAAAGAGTCAGCCGTCATCGACTGAACGTTTGAAGTCAATCTATTATGATGTAAAACATCCGGCAGGATTTGCATCTATCAAGAAATTATCAAAAGCGAGTGGTCTTCCACAATCACAAGTGAAACGATGGTTAAAGGGTCAGGCTACCTATACACTCCACAAACAAGCGAAAAAGAAGTACCGCACCCGCCATTATATTGTTCATGACATCGATGAACAGTGGCAAGCAGATTTGTGCGATGTTGCCTCCATTTCAAAACATAACTCGGGCAATAATTTTATTTTAACCGTCATTGATATTTTCTCGCGTTATGCGTGGGCTCAACCTTTAAAAACTAAAGAAGGGAAAGGAGTAGCAAAAGCATTCCAAACAATTTTCCGAGAAGGTCGGATTCCAAAAAGAATTCAGAGTGATCAAGGAAAAGAGTTTGAAAATCAGCATGTGAGAAGATTATTTGAGAGGCATGACATTGAGTTGTTTAGTGTAAAGAGTGCTTATAAAGCTGCACTCGTTGAACGTTTTAATCGCACATTAAAAAATCGCTTGTGGCGACATTTTACTGCCAACTTGACACAAAATTGGACAAAGGTTCTACAAGATACACTCCATGTCTACAATCACTCTATCCATCGTTCTATTGGACTCAGACCAGTAGATGTAAATGCTGACAATGTAGATAAAGTGCGCGAATCATTCCAACGTAAACGCACTCATGTGAAAAGTGATGTGAAAATTGGCGATAAAGTTCGTATCTCAAAAGTGAAAAGTGTTTTTGCTAAAGGGTACCTTCCGAATTGGACAGAGGAGGTATTTACAGTATCAAGGATTAATCAAAAAGACTCTCCGACCACCTACAAGTTGAAAGATTACGATAATGAAGAAATTGAGGGTAGCTTTTACCGCGATGAGATTGAGGTAGTCACTGAAAGTGAAACATATCATTCGATGTAAAAAACGGCAAGGTGAAGAATGGTGTCTTGTTAAATGGACTGGTTATCCTTCAAGTATGAACTCTTGGATGCGTCGTGCCGACATCTTTCATCTAAGTGATCGACAGTGATTCATGCAAAGTTGTAACTAACAATGTTTAGGGTTTGAGCTATGAATCCAACTGCCTCATTTTATTCACGACCCTCCTATGTAAGTGGCGGAGGACAAATTTACATCGGTGCTCGCCGCCAACGTGGAGGTAGCATACTTGGTGCACTGAAATCTGTTGTAGCACCTCTCATATCCAATGTCGGTAGATCTTTAAAACGAAATGTTTTAAGTAATGCCGTTGGCTTTGCTGGTGATGTTGCTAGTGATCTTTCCAGAGGTAGAAGTTTTAAGAGCAGTTTGTTGAATCGTGGGAAGGAACGCGGTTTAAAAACATTGAAGCAGACCATTGCTGGTGTTACTCAAGGAAAGAAATCACCTAAACGAATGAATAAAGGAAGGAGGAAACATCGCGGAGCTGGTAAGGTGCGATCTTCAGTCAAAAGGCATTCACGCAAACGTCGCAGAGGCTCTAATCATTCATCAGGCGCTAAACGACGACGCTGCTATAACTTCTAATCATGGAGTGTAAAACTTCCGGTTTTTGTTTGTTCGATCAACAAGCCATACAGACAGATATTCTTAGTTCAAGTATTGTAGATTATCATCCTCGAACAGCTGAGAATGCTGGCCCCATTGAATTTGTTATTCCTGGTGGTAGTGATGACTACATAGATTTGAGTTATGCGATGCTTGATTTGAGGTTTAGAATTCAGCAAGCAGATGGAACTGCTATTGACGATGCACATAAAGTTGGACTGAACAATTTACCATTGACTACATTACTTCGTGATGTTTCTCTAACGATTGGAGAGCAGCAAGTGGAAGGTGGTCAAAGCGATTATCCCTATAAATCATATTTCAATCATGTATCACAGTTTCATCCAGCAGCACAAAAAAGTCATATGGAAGCCATGGGATGGTACAGAGATGAAGCAGGAAAATTTGATGTTGAAACAAACAGTGGCTTTGTAAAGCGATCTGCTATGATTAAAGATAGTAGAGTATGTCAGCTATATGGTCCGCTGAATTTAGACTTCTTTAGACAGTCAAAGTTTTTACTGTGTAATACCAGCATGCGACTCAAGCTGACATTGAATAAGCCTGAATTTGCGCTGAATGCATTTGCTAAAGTTGACAATTTTAGAATTCATGTGGAAGATATTGCACTTTACATTCGTCGAGTAGTACCGAATCCAAGTGTCATTAGAGGGCATGCTGAAGGCCTTAACCGCCAAAATGCCATTTACCCCATTCAGCATACAAAGCTTCTCACCTTTACAATTCCGAAAGATCAAAAGAGTTTCATGAAAGATGGCCTCTTTCCATCGGAAGCACCGAAGCTCCTCATGGTGGCAATGGTTGAAAATGATGCATTTAATGGTAATATAAAGAAGAATCCTTTCAATTTTAAACACAATCAGTTAAGTGAAATTGCTTTACGTGTAAATGGTGTCAGTCATCCTGGTCCACCCTACAAACCAGATTTTGCTTCGGATCAATTTATGCGCAGTTATGTTGATTTTATGGATGTCTTTGGCTTTTACAATACGGATGACACCAACGGACTTACTATGAAAGAGTTTAAGAGTGGATATACTATTTATGCATTTGATTTGACTGCTGACAGCGATATTAGTGCACCCTATCGTCAAGCGAACGTGCCTCATAATATTCGTTTGGATTTGACGTTCAAAAGAACACTACCTGAGACGATCAATGTATTAATTTATGCAGTCTTCGATTCAAATATTGAAATTACAAAGTATCGTGACGTGATTCTTCAGTATAATCGTTAATGAGTTGGTTGACTGCTGACGATATTAAGACTAAAGTGCAGCGTAATGCAGACGAAGCGACGTTGAAAGCTTTCGATAATGTCTATTCACTCGATACCTTACCACCTGCAGTAAATCACTATCCCATCTTTATTGTGCTAAACACTCATTCACAGAATTTAGGCGGTGAGCATTGGAAAGCGATCTTTATTGGAGAAGACCGACGTGGTGAACTATTTGACTCTCTTGCTCAACCTCCAAATATACCAACACAGCAGTGGTTGAGAAAACATACGCGTCAATATCAGCGAAATGAACGCATACTACAACATCCACTTTCATCAACGTGTGGTGCTTTTGTACTGTACTTCATCTTAAAACGTTTACATGTATCTCGATTTGCATCTATTATTCAAAACTTTTCATGTAATCCATCCTCTAATGAAAAAATGATTTGTAAGTTCTATCATGATTTGAAATAAAAACATCATGTTGGAAAAATTGTTTTTTATTTTACAATCCGCTGGGTACGTACATACTCAATGAGATAGTCTAGGATCATATTTGCTTGTACATGAGATTTTAGTCCAGTAATGATCACTTTACTATTATGAAAGATTGCCACATGCACAGGTAACCAACAACTAATGAGAGCTGCAGGAAAAAGTTCGGGTTCATAACACAAACTGTAACTGCTGGTACGAATCTTCAAAAATGATAGACTGTCACTCAATTGAGTAGAGATCACCATATTGTCCACAGTCAGATTCGACATCACACACCTCTCCCTCTTCCATATCCGACGTAGTAGTCTTTGTAGCTCTAAGCGCATTGACTGCGCCGATGAATGAGAAAGGGCTCCGAGAATCTGTACAGTCCCATTTGGGAAGAGTTGAAGATTCCGTGAATTGTTCATCTTCACCACTAACATTTGAGGACGGCCCGGGTAATACTTGCTGTTTGGAAGCTGTTGGTGTAATGTTGTGAGATCGATTTTGGTGTAGAGTCTGAAGCGACGGAGAATGTTGACGATGGTGTAGCGATGGCGCTTCATGATGAAAGAATGAGTAAATTGAGCGATGTACCTTCCTTTTATACTTTTCCCAACTACCTTGATGAAATGTGAAGTTAGTATGAAGTTGGGAATGATAGAGTTGAATTCGCCGATTGTTGACGCGCAGCCAGATGCGATTTACAATACGTGAATGTCTTTTCATATAGAAGTATTTCAAGTCCTTCATGATATGATGTAGAGATTGAAAATGACGATAAGATAAAGCAAACTCTCTTCTCACATTTCCAGTTGAATCTTTGAAATAGACGTTTCGATCATGATCCGTTTCAATACGTTGAAGGGAATCTAATTTCCAACTCATGATGTGTGGTAGTCATGTCTGATTAAGATTTGCATAGTAGGGCGATGAACTCACGACGAATAAATGTCATGATGGAGCGATGTATATATCTTCTATACTTCTCCCAATTGTATTTGCGAAATGAGAAACAGTTTGCGGAATGAGAATGGTAGATTTGAATTTCATTTCTGTAATGTTGAAGCCAAACTTGATCACCCAAGGAGATGAATCTTAATGTTTCAAAATATTCCAAATCCTTCATGATATCATTGAGGTTGACAAATTGTCGCCATGTTAATGTAGTTCCTCTTGATGTATGACCATGAGAATTTTTGAAATGTACGTTTCCATCACGATCAACTCTGATATATTGTAGAGAGTCCAAAATCCAAGTCTTCATGATGTTATGCAAAGTTGCAGATTAGCAATATAAAAATGTCGTTTTATCATATTTTGCTTAGCAATGCGGCTACAAAGAGATTTACTTGTAATCGAGCTGCACTCTTTTCTACTCCCATTGATCATGTACAACAGCTAAATGGAAATTGGGAAGTGGGTGTCACTCAACTTGTTTATAGCAACTGTGTCTATACTTTTGATCATGAGGTGATGACTATTAATATGAGGCGTACAGCTGCTTATCAATGTGAAAAGGGGTGCCGAGTATACATTCCACAGTGGTCAAAGAAAGATCTCTTATCATGTAAAAAGTTTATATATGATTTCTTGAATAAAGCGTGTAAACATATTGTCCAATTTACTCCGCACAATGATGATTATAATTATGTACATCATGTAGTTGAGAAAGATTGGATTGTTGGTTTAAGTCCAAGTTTAAGAAATGATTTAGGCTACCTCGCTAGCGCCTTAACAAGCTATGATAATTTTAACGTTAATTACCACATAAGTGGTCATAAACAGTTAATATATCGAGAGGAAGCTTATTATGTAGATCTTATTCCAAGAAATGAGAAGACGTTGGTAAAGAAGATTGTGATTAAGCCAAGAAAGACAAACATGACTCCTGAAACATTATTGAAGAAATTTAATTATCTCCTTCGAGTTGATGGTAAACAAGTGGCAACATTGACTTATATCAAATCATCTAATCATATTGCAATAAGAAAATTAAATGATGATGATCTAGTATTAGTTTGTTCAAAAGATTTTCATCAGTTCTTACGACATCGTTCTGCAGCTGTTCATGGAAAATCTGATATGCAAAATTTACCATGTGAAAGGCCAAATCAATTTGATACAGAATGGGCCGTATCTTTATACAGAAAGTGTGTAGAGCCTTTTGGTGGTTTCTTACATGAAACAAGAGTGTTGATGCCTCGCATTATTACTTCGGTTAAATTGGTTGTAGATTATTTAAATGAAGGGATTAATGAGCAACATATTTCATTTTCTGAAAAAGAAGGTACTTTGTCTCTCACTATAAATGGAAAAGGTATTGAACTAATTATGGATAAAACTCTAATGGACATTTTGGGTTTTGATCAAAATATCTTTAAAAGTGGTACTGTAACCAAAGCTAGCGCAGACATGTCGCTATCGCGTCGTATTAACTATTTTCAGATATATTCCAATATTGGTGAAGATGTACGTGTGGGAGATGTTGAAGCTCCATTGCTAGCAATGATACCATACCAGCCAAAAAGCTGCAGTATTTTATCTGAGCATACTTTCAAGAAAGTGCATTATACAAAGCTGAAATCAAACTACATCCCACAAATTGATATTGCCATTTATGATGATGCTGGTGCGTTGATTCCTTTTCATAAAGATGCTGTGACAAGTATTACACTCCATTTCCGAATGAAGAGTTAATGCAAAAGTATGCTATTATATTTTTCCAATGTGAATAATATGGAAAGTGAAAATAAGGACTCGTTTCTAATCTACTTGCCCAGTAATGCTTCTATGAATAAATTTCCCAAAAATAAACCATCAGACTATCGAGTAGAATTAAATCGGCCACTGCATTTAGAAGGTGAATGGGAGGTTGGCGTTTCTAGTATTTGCTATGATAGCAATATTCAGAATGTGAATGATTTGGAAGAAATGATATTGACTCCTCGCACCCATGATGGAATAACGATGAATAATGCATTCCAGTTCCCATACAATTTAACATCAGATGGAAAATGGAACTATGAATGGATTCAGATAAAATCAGATTCTTATGAGCCATTTGGGAATGAGAAAATTATTAAGGCATTCAACAGTGGTAATACTTCCATCATGAAGAATAAAAATCAGAAAGCTTATGAGTTTACTATCTATCATTGGAGTGGGAGACAGTTCCTCCGCTTTCATTCTTTTACTAAAGGTCTTACGCTGAGGTTGGATAGTGAATTCTATCCGCATCTTGGTTTTGGCCATGGACTACATCTAACGTCAATTGCTACTGCAAATGTTAGAAAAGTTTATTCAAATCGAATCAACAAATTTCATTATAGATTTAAAATATTTGATGAAGATGTTGTAGAATGCGAAGAACGCATCATTTTGAAAAAGCGTGGTGTTCAACCTTTATCACTTATTGAGTTAGTAAAACGATGTAATGAGACTGTGGGTAAGAAGTATGGAGAAAAAATTATGGCGGACAAAAATAAGTTGGTTATTCAGAAATATAATGACAAACTTACAGTTTATTTCTCTCCAACCTTGCGTCATTTTGTAAGACATTATACAGCTATTATTGGAAGCGGTGTGGTGTATGCTTCTCATGAATATCACACTAAAGCTGATTCAGTTAATGATGAATGGTGGGTGGACATCTATGGCGATCGCATCAAGAAAATTTACCAGTCTTATGAAGAATCTAAAGTTGCTATCAATATAATGCCGCGTCTATATCATACAGTTGAAAGCTTCATTCATGTAGTAAATCCTTATATACAACAGAAGTTGAAGCATGTGATGAAAAGTAAATATGATGTAAAGACACACCACATTTCGTTTTCAATTGAAAATCAACGCGTTGTTCTGAAACTGGGTGATGACATTCAATGTCAATTGAGTAAAAATTTGAAAAAACTCTTTGGTTTTTCAATGCTACAAACAGTGTTTGCTGCTGCGCATACGATTGGTATAGAAACACCAATGACACTTGATAAACATGAACAGCACCTTTACATTCAAAGTGATTTGATTCTACCTATTTCTGTTGGTGAGAAAAAAGAATACATTTTACGTGATTTCATTCATGATAAAGACGCTTCATATGGAATAGTCGAGAAGATGTTTGAATCTATTTTCTATCATCCCGTCGTCAAACAAACTATACCCTCTATTGCTATCAAAATTAGCAATGGTTTACAAGAGTGCATCCATGTGAAAGATACTAAATCCCTCATAACGTTAGTGTTTCGGAAAACAAAGTGAAGTCATTGTGATATGTTTATTGAAATATGTACATGAATGTGAAGCAATAGACTTTATACAACATCCACTGAAAATATATACATGAGCGCACTTCAATAAACATTGTTATATACAAAAAGTCTTTTTACTTCGTGAAGGGTGGAAATATACAGGGATAGGAAAAATGTCTTTCAGTGGAAAAGTCATCACATGGGGAATGTACAGATGTGGACACATATTCACAAGGAAAAAACAATCTCATGCGATACATAAAACAACAATGTTTATCTACAGAAATCAACATCAAAATACTAAGTTAAGGATGATTATGCTAAGACGTCTCCTGAATGTGGTAGTGTGAGTTTAATTCTTTTGGGTGGTGGTATGTTTGTGTCAGGATGTCCATGTGGAAGAGATATGTTGTGTTCTAACCAGCACCTCTTATCCTCCCATGCTGAAAGCGCCCGTTTCCTAAAAGTATGAGTTTTGATCTCATGCGACTTAGATTTTAAGATTGTCATATTGACAAACGTTATATTTTTATTTCTATAGGCTTTCCTGAAATTCTTATGTTTCATATTTTGCACAATGGATTTTGATATGCCTTTAGCGCGCTTAATGCTATCATCACTATCCTTTAATTTCATAGAATACATTTTTGGACGGAGGAGAATCATTTCATCCATTTCCTTCCCTGCTGTCTCATCCTTAAAGCAGCCAAGTTTTGCCTTATTTTTGATGGAGTAGAGTGGATGATCAGCAGGATAATTTGATGTATCAAAATATCTTTCTAAAGATTTTCCTACTTCATTGAAATTTAAATCTTTTTGAGTGGTAATACCTAAGAAGAAACTATCTGTATCACCACCCAACAAACGAACCTCTTTTACGAGAGGACATGGTTTTAGTATTTTATAAAAGAGTTGGTACATTTCAAGCTTAGAATAATCTAGTACAGCTTGACCAATATAGATGGGTTTGCACAACTCAACTTCAGATTTTATCATTTTAACACCTATAAGGTCCTCATCGATAATGTCTCTATCGATGAATAGAGGTGATGAGGTCAATTTGTGATACTTTTGATCATCATTAACTAGTTTGTAGTTTACGCGCTTTCTAACATCCTCCATCGTCTTACCAAATAGACTGTTGTTCTTATATTTATAAAAATCTTTTTCAAAGTTATTTTGGGCTAGTGCACGTTTCTGGCTGTTGCTATCAATATATGGCTTGAGGAAGGCTTTCTGTCTAAATTTAATAATGCGGTGAACTCTTTTTAAAATCATACCCATTTCTAAATAAAATTTTAAGATGCTAAAGTGGACTAGATAGTTTTCTTTATCATACTGGGTGAGTAAAAGTTTGCGACAAGGCTTATAGTCGGGTTGTCCACATGATTCTAAATCTTTATGAAATTGTTTCATAAAGTCGGAAAACATATCTTTACTCACTTCACCTGATTCGGGTGCGAGTGGAAAATCTACAGTTTTATGTTTAATATTATTTGGATAGATTAGATCTATCTCAAAATAATATCCCCAATCACATTCATCTGGAATTGCTAGTATGTTAGAAGGGTTGGAGAAATGTTGAATATCACCATCATCTAACCAGCTAAACTCAGAGTGAGGTAGCGGTTTGGATAATGAACTACCATACAAATTATTTTGGTCATAATACTTCAGATGAGTCTGGTCATTGCCTACTGTTTCAGATTTTAACCTATGTTTATTTACAAATGTGAGACCACCGCGAATTCCTCGCTCAAATAAATTATACATCTCTGGATCTTGTAAGAGATGAATGGTCTCACCAGTCATTTTAAAAGCAGACTTAAATGACATGGCTGGCAGACTGACAAAGTGGACGGGATCTAACTTATCTTCTTCTAATGCCACTCGTCGAAACTCCTGAAATACATCAGCCAGCAAAAATACATCTAACTTAAGGTAGGCAATCATATATTCACCAAATGTATGGCAGTCAAATTTTATCCATGCATCTTGTGCATGATCATAATCTTCGGTCTTACATTCTGCGCCGGTCAAATCATTTTTAAATTTATCTATGGGCGGAAGAGAAGTCTCGCCGAGTTTACTAATCGCATCAAAATATGCATATGGAAAGACTCCTTTCCGTGTGATGACTTCATCGGTTAGATTTGGGTATTGTTTCTTAAGATTTTGTGTTAGTGGAAGAGACTTTAGATTTTGCACGAGAGAGGCCAGTGATGCAGTCATAAATTGGTAGGAATCTAAAAATTTTATATCAAAATAGACCGTCTTATTTTCTTTAGTTTTATCGACAGGCACTTTTGCTGTCATGGCCATAAACTTCTCTCTCGTTTGCGCTATTACATCAAGCTTCCACTCTTTCATTTGACCTAAACCTCCTTTTATTATCATATGGCTGTCGTAGCCCTTGAAATTATGGAAAATGACGGGTAATGTACGCCGTTTCATCCTAAGTGAAAAATTGCATTTTGAACATAGTGCGTTTCTAAATTTACCATTGATGTGATCATGGTCGCGCACTTTCTTAATCTTATCATCATCAAATGTTTTCCTACATTTGGGGCAAATGTTGCAGCTATCAAATTTTGCTTGATCATCTGCTGTCATATGCAATGATCTCCGATAGAGTTCACCATCATGTTTTTGTTGAAATTTTACAGCCTGTTCGAGGAATTGTAGGAATTGGTAAATACAATCCTCGCCTTGCCAGACGCGCATTTTATTTTGCCTACTCCTAAAGTGATCATGCCATACTTCATAGCAGGAAATGGCTGCTGGTCGATGGATGTTATCATCGATATAACATTCGATGTCAGCATAGATGACACGAAGAGGACTTAGTTCATCACCATTCTCTCTATATGAAAACTCCTTATCTTTGGGCATGCGCTCCATTTGTAGTTTACCTCGCTTACACCATTCGTAATGAGTTTCAAATTTAGTTTTCCTCCTAAAGTGGCGAATACATCTGTCGCAGTAATATAACTCTCTACTAGAGTTTTCTAAGTGGTGGTATAAGCGAGAGATTTTGGGAATACCGCAGTAGTGCCATTCCTCACTATCATCCTGTTTTACTAATAACAGGTTTACTGTACGCTCATAAAAACTCGAACGCGAGTTGTAGCGCACACCCATCAATCCCTTTTCCCAAACATGGAGAACTATTTTGATGTTGTTCAATTTTTCAAATTTTTCTATATCTTTAATTTTCATATCGTCACTATTACAGTCATCGAAGTTTAATTCATTCTCCCACTGTTGATACTTACTCTTGCGGTATCGGCTATTCTGCACATCATTATAGTGGAGAATGGAGAGGACGGCATACTTAAAACATTGCGATTCGCAATCTACAGAAATGACTGCTGCTTTATTTCTTAAATTTTTCGGAAGTTTAAAGGAGCCTCGACCACTATGATTTCCTAATAAACTGATTTTAATCATGGCGGTCTCAATACCATCAAAAACGAGTCCACTATCACGCTCGTTAAATTTATCTATATTTAATTTTAACCCTTGGATATGAAAATTTATCCAAGACTCACAGTCTACAACTTCGGTTGCAGGAGAGGAGGGTATGTGAAACTCCAACCTCTCTATTATTTGTCCAGTATGGTGGTCGATTTTTACATATTTTATTTTAAGATAGATGAGCGCCTTCATCCTAAAATTGTCTAAATTGTTGAAGAGAGCTTCTATCAATGATGAATTTTGATGAAACCATTCTTCAAAGTCAGTAATGGTTTCTGAGGAGTCCATCTGGTAGTTCCTCACTAAATTATTTATGGACACTTCAGTGAGTCGGATAGAGGAGGTACCGTTGGTGTAGGTATCGTTCGTGTGTGTATGTTGAAGTCTGTGCGAAGATAGTTCAAAACGTGTCTCGAAAGACTGAATGCATAAATCGCAAGAAAAGGAGACATCGTTAACAGAATCATCCCTACCTTCGGAGATTGATGCCGGCTTAGGTCGACAAACACCTCGCTTGATGTGTCGGATGAGATCACGCTTCCTCGTGAAGATGTGTCCACAGTCAGCACATTGCCGATCGTCGCATTCCCGCGACAATGTTGATATGGACTCGCACGAGATGGAACTGGTATCACCTGAAAGAGAAATCATTCTTTCATCTCTGTTCAAGTCTCAGTGTATTGTTACAACCTACCTTGACTCAACAACTCTAAACTTTCCTCGAGAAGGGAGGGTGTTGGTGATGAAGTTGATACCTGAAATTGAGGAAGATGCTATTAGCCACACGTTTGAGGGAGATGAGTGAAGAAATTTTCAACCTACCATTTGAACGAAATTATGTTTAAGCTTGATACTTCAACAAGATAGAGACTTCACTCAAATTTGGAATTCACTTGTACGCCTCAAATATAGAATTCGCCAGAGAACACTTCACTTATACGTCTCAAAGACAGAGTGAAATGACATGAATGTCACTTTGCTTATATACTTTCATTCTCTTCATTCATTGGATGTTCATTCTGATTGGTTGCTTGTTGATACTTAAGAATTAGAAAACATTTCAAAGTCATTATTCACAGTCAACATGACAAGCCCTCCGACAACACCAAACACAAAATTCTCTTCTCCATGCACATCAGCAAAGGTGCTCGTTACACCAAATGCACCAAGAAAGGCGAAGGTGGAGAAGACATACAATCTGGGCAATATACGAAAGTTATCATTATCGGAGGATGAGGAAGAGGAGAGTGTATGTGAGAAGGAGTGTCCCGACTTAACAGACGTGAGGTGGAAGTATCTCCAGTACGATGCCGAAGGGGTGATGGAGATGACCAGCAAGTCGCACTTGCATCAAATATGGGAGTGGTACACCCCTAACTCCCAACCGCGAACCGTGGCGGAGTGGGCGTACATTGAGAAAGTGAGGGACGCTGCAGAAGAACGTTTAAAGAAGCTCAACTGTTTTTGTGATCTATGTGAAGTCAGACTCTGGGACGATATTGACGATGAAGACCTTTTGAAATACATGCCATAATAAATGTTTATTTCGTATTATCTTTGCTTTCATACTGACTTACTTGAATGGGGCTTTAGTGAATAATTTAACCATGTATACTTTTTCATTTGGAAATAGTAGCACGCTTAGTCTAACTTGCAATTCTTATAACATTTCATATGGACGATGATGATAGATGAAATAGTGTCAAATAAAATTAAGATAGCTTACACTTCTGATACAGGGATAGCAATCGACTGCGATCCATGTGTAAAGAGCTTGTTAGACTACGGAAGAGAGAAGTGTGTTATGTTGCGTGTGGCGCGTGAGTGTCCTCCCATTTCATTCCATTCATCAATTCATCTCATTGATAGAGACAGGTAGAACTCATGGTTCTCATAACGTATGCAATGGATAGTTTATAAGGCAACCTTCGACAGCTGGCTAAATGTCGCCCTGGCGCGAATGCATACTACGTTGAGACAGAGGCAATCACTTGCAAACATGACGCAGAGAGGTATAACAAGATTGACCATTGCCGAATGTCCCTTGCGGTATACATAGCTACGGGTTTCACCGCCGCCCTTTACAGGAACGCCCGTCGAAAGGAAGTATTACACCGAACTTCATTTGCAACGTTCAAGTTGACTGATAGCAGATTGAACTTAATGATAGTATTCGCCAGTCCGAAGACTGCCCAGGGCAAACCGCGAGGAGGTTCTATCATGTCTTGCCCCATGGTGGCCCTTAAGAGAGCCGATGGTTCGTTCTCGTCGTATCTGAAAATAGAAGGAAAAATAGATGAAAATATATTCAAGTGATAGAGATGATATTAACTTACCATAAGAGAAATTTAGCCGGTTCGCGACCCCTTCGATGGTGATGGTTGAGGTAAGTATTTGGCCGGCAGTTTCCGCTTCCGGTGGCGCAGCTCCTTTATTTCGCCATCATGCTTTATAGAGACATGGAGACAGCGCATCTCCGCCATTGCTCCCTCGTAGCACTCAAATGTGGCATCCAAGTCCTCACTCTCAAGGATGACGCTGTCGACGATTCTGCTCTTGATGATGGGAATGTGGAGCGTTGTTCGTCTCTCTTCTTTCTTCTGACTCTCAGTCAGGCTAGTCTTTAATTGCTCAATTTTTAAATTTGATACCTCTTCCTGAGCTTTTAGCGATTTTATGTAAGTCGCCTGCTCTTCAACTCGTTTTTCGCTGGCAAGCGCCCTTTGTCGGAAAGGTTCTAAGTTAATGACTTGGGTCTTGAGGGCCCGAATCTCGGCTACCTGACCCTTCAGGTGGAAATTGTCATCCCTAAGGGCCGAACATTCGTTTTTGTAACGAGTGAGCTCATCTTTTAATTTCGTGAGTGCATATTCCTGGCTCACTTTTGCAATCTGCTCATCCTTATTCCAGCTGTTCATCTGCTGCTTAATCCCCTTCTTTACTGGGGAAGGTGCGATTACTTTCTTTTTCGGGGAAGACTGATTTGTTGGTTTTCCTATCTCTTCCGTGTTTTTAGTGATGACGACCTCCTCAGAATCGGAGTCATCTGAGCTGTCCAAATCGCTTAGTGGGGCCTTCTCTTCTGCTGTTGATGAGGTAGTGGCCGAAGCAGCAGGTTCCAAAATTGTTGCAATAGCCTCTTGTAGTGCTGCATCTAGATCGACTGTTTCTTCGTTGAAGAAGGACGCGATCACTTTGCCGATGTCCGATGTTATATAATTGCTAGCCTTTTTGAGCGGACATTCGGCGTGGGCGATGTAAAATTCCTCATGCTCCTTGCCTTTTAAAAATTTCAGGCAATGTGTACAGCCGGAAATAACGGCTCTTTCCTCGTGAAAGTGAGGAGTATTCTTATATTTGTTAATGTGGCGTTTGAATTCGCCACCTCTCTTTATTTCTCCGCAGGAGCACTTTTTAAATAAAAATTTTGAGTTGCCTCCCATTTTGTAACTTATGTATCTGTAAAGGAAGGATGAAATAGAATTACTAACAGGCGACATTGACAGTCATTTTTATAATCATACAGCTAAATTGTGAGATTGGTGGAAAGTGTCGAACCTTTGAATCCGTTACAGGCATTACTCAGAGGGGATCTTATCCCAACTCCAAGGCCTCGGCCCACAAATCCAACCTCCCGCGGACAGAGCGTGCGTCATATCACTGTGTTGGTATTCGGACCCCGATTTTGACATGAAAATCAGTGGATTGTTTACAAAGGTTGCAAATTCCAAGCCGAAGCTTGCCTCCCACAACTTTATAAATGTCTTAGTTGAATTCAGAAGGTTTGAAAACCCCGAAAATTGCCAAAAATAGCGAATTTAAATTTTTCAATTTTTTAGCACTACTTATGAAATTTTATAAGTAGTCTGTCACTTAGGGCAGGTCAATAGCGACCGAACCTTTTTTGAATCAAGTCAAACGGACTTGTAGAAGCAAAGTTACAAGCCTTTAAAGTTTTGGAGTCTTTTATGGCCTGGAGACGAAGGCCATCTCCTGGCTAACCTCGAAGTCTGACGCCTTAGCTGATATCAGCAATGAAATTTTCTAAGTCGGTTTCTTACAGAAACTCGGGATTTGGAATGTCCGAAGCTATCATCGGAGCTCAGAGAGACGACTTAACGTTGACAATCTCTCGTCTTAATGAAAAGTCTCCGTCGGTTCCCAGCTTATATAGTGTGTGGCGATCAGCTGATGACGTAATACCCATCATCCAAACACTAAAAATCCCGTCTATCTCCGGTTCTAGTGCTCCGATTGAGCTGGAAATACACCATTTCCATGTAGAATTTGACGCTGAATCCGAATCTGGCCTCCGTTTTCCCATCCGATGGTTCGTTTTGGCTCTACAGTAGGCAGCCATCGCAAAAATTCTAACTCTGTCGTTTTTCCGAAAAATGTTGAACATTTTTCTCGCCGATTGACTTGAAACTCACCATACAGATAAAGAATTTCACGCTGATTCCAAATCTGAAATCCGTTTTCCCATCCGATGCTTCGTTTTGAAGCTACAGCCCAAAACGTCCCAAATTCTAACTCTGTCGTTTTTCGCCAATGTCCCAAAATCTTAAATGGCGTCTCACATCTAAACGAAGACAGATAGGAACAAGCCGTTTCTTTCAGTGAATTTGTCTCACTCTTAGCTTTCAAACGAGCTATTGCACGACAAAATCCGTCCACTGGAAGCCAAAATCGAAGCAAGCTGTCCAGAGGGGGGGGGGACGTCAGCGAAAATTTTTCTCTCCGATTGACTTGAAACTCACCATACCGATGCAGAATTTCACGCTGAATCCGAATCTGGCCTCCGTTTTCTCATCCGATGCTTCATTTGGGCGCTACACACCAAAACGTCCCAAATTCTAACTCTGTTAAAATTTTGAAGAAAAATTTTTTCTCGCCGATTGCCTTGAAACTCACCCTACCGATGCAGAATTTTACGCTGAATCCGAATCTGGCAGCCATTTCACCATCCACGACAACCTAGACGGTCGCCCACGTCAACCTGGACGGTCGCCCACGTCAACCTAGACGGTCGCCCACGTCAACCTGGACGGTCGCCCACGTCAACCAGGCGGTCGGACCAACTCACCCGAGTCTCACACTCTGTCGTTGCAGAGGGGGGGGAGTCAGCGAACATGTTGTGAACGTGAACCAACCTGGCCGGCACACCACGACAGACCACAACCTCTGTCGTTCCAGAGGAGGGGGACTCAGACCCGAATCACCACGGCGGCCGACCACGACACTCTACCGTTCCAGAGGGGGGGGCGCGCCGGTCGAGTGTTTGTCACTTGCTTACTACTACTGTTGACTAGTAAAGTAATTACTAGTTAATTAATTATTAATTATTAGTTAATTAATTATTAATCAATTAATTAATTACTAATCACACATCGCGTATTTGCGTGTTATACATGAATTGATGTACGAGTGCTAGCTTTTTATTTCGCATTTGATCTAGGAATGGGCAAAATTACAGTCTTTGATGATCGATTAATCGGTTATAGTTTTAATAATTGCGCGATTAATCGCACTGTCACATGATGGGAAACATCATGCCAGCCAATCGGTAGCCTGACTGATTATCAAGAATCATTATAATTAATATAGAGTCATATAATTGACGTGATGTGATTATGGGTGGATCGAATGAGCTTCTTAATGATGCGTATATTGCTGTGCCATTGCAAGAATGGAATGAATGTGACTAAATTTCCATTAAATACGTGTTCATTTCGAGGTTGGAACCGGCCAGCCGACTATTCATTACGTCGGCCGGCTATTCTAATTGGGTTCATGTCAACCATTGGCGACATTCATTCTAGAATTAAGTATGGAGTCAGTTAAAATAGAATTGCAGAACTGTATGAGTAAATTAACATAATTTTTATAACGCAAATATTGCGAACCGTTTCTTGAAAATTATTCTTCAAATCAATATTCAAAGCGGCTGACAGAGCCATAGCATTACTGAAACTTTACGATGATGAAGAAGTTTAGGTACTTAAAATAACGGTTAGTGCATGAGAAACTTTTATCAATTTTTGTTATTTTTCTATTTTGTAGGGAATAATGTTCAAGGACACAACTATTTCGAAGCACATTAATAAATCTACGTAACAAGCCTATTCATTCCTAATTTAAGGGCTGTTTTTGCTCGAGGATTCTGATTGTAGCTTAGGTTTGTTTCTTCTTAAAGAATACTACCAAGTTTTCATAGTTAGCTTGCCGGCAGCGTCGACGCTAATCCGTAGACAATTACTTACTTAAGAAGTATTATAAGTATAGTAAGTATAATTATTATATACATTATATAATAAGTATAATTACTTACGTAATCATCCTGGATAACACTTTTGTCACTTTCGGGGGACTTGTCTTCAAGCAAATTCGAGGCATACCTATGGGTGGGAATTCCAGCTCGCTCTTAGCTGACCTGTTTTTGGCTTAAAGGGAGTTTAAGTTTGTGAGGGGGCTCCTAGCGAGTAAGAGATTTGGCTTAGCCAAACTTCTCTCTCGTACCACTAGGTATGTCGACGACATTTGTGTGTTTAACTACAAACATTTTGATAACATCCTTCCTGAAATCTACCCGGTAGATCTCTTAGCTAGCAGAAGCGGAGACAACAACAAATGTGTTAATTATTTGGATGTAAAAGTCAGGATCGAAGATGGTGGCCAATACATCACAGAGGTTTACCATAAGGTTGATGAGTTCAGCTTCCCCGAGAGTAACATGCCTTTGAACACTGGCTTAAACATCTTTGCTGCCCAACTCATCAGGTTCGCCAGGATTTCATCTGATGCTTCCGCCTTCACATCAAGAGCTAAGGGCATTTTTGATATCTTTAAAGGACGGGGTTATAAGAATAATTTGCTGGTTAATTCTTACATTAAGTCCTTCTCCAAGAATAGGTTCCTCGTTTTTAAGTTTGGTTGTTTTTCGCCCTGCCAGATGCCATCCATCATTGGCATGTTGGGCTAAGAAAACCTCTTCTAGTTTCAAGTGCGTCTTTTTGTCCTAATAAATTTCAAAAAATTTTTATTTTCGGTTAGGTTCTGCTATGTTTCCTCAGACTTGGAGAGACCTTCCATATCGTACATTCGATATGGTTGGCCTGGCCCCGCCATGTGGTATAGGTTGGAGGTTAGGGGCCGAAACCTTGCTTCATGCAGCCACATGGTTCCTCCCTGATGACTCCATACATAGCAAACTTAATTTTGGTTTTTTAGGTTTCTAATTTTCACCTTTTGTTATTTTTAGTTAGCTTCTCGTCAGGTCCATGACGAACTCTTATTTCAGTTCTTATATGATAAAAATAAAATCGTTTATAAGTATTAATTTATTTCCCTTACCGTCTTCAGTTGAGTAGACTTGCCTTTATACGGATTTCAGTACCTGCTCTATACTAGAGTAGGTTACTTTATGTTGTTAGTATTAATTTATATTCATTCGTTCATGACTTTTAATTACCTAATTATTTACAGGATTCTCCACTAGGGTAATTGTTTAACTTTGGCATCTTCCGTTTCTAGGATCCTTCGAATTTTTTTTTTTTGACCGTGTCGTGTTCGATTATACCCTGTACGTTTTCAGCTGTACTCAATCTCAAAAAGAGTTTCCGGAATCGCATAGTCTATCATGAATGGATTTTGTAAGAATTATGTGTTCGCTGGCCTATCCAGTGTAAAATTATCCCATATCTTGAATGCTGGTAAGTTATTAAGTAATAATTAAGTTAAAAGTAAGTAAGCGAATCACGTAACTGCTGTTCTTGCAGGCCTTGCATATCAAGGAAAATCAGTAACAAGGCAAGAGATTTTCTTGAGGGGATGTCTATAATAAGTAACAATAAAATTCGAAGACATTCGTTGAGAGAATATGTGAGTAGCCGGAGAAAGATGCTCATACCAGACGCCGTGTCTGATCCGCGCGGTAGGAGTGTTAAACCCTATTGAAGTGTCCAAGTAGTTTCAGCATGATGTTTCGTTTTGTCATCTACAGATGAGCTTCATCGAATCATGGTGAAGTTAGTGTTTGACAAGTCTGCATAAAAAGCAGGCGGATTTCAACATAGTGTGACCAAAGTAATCGGTGTGACCAAGTCATCAGTAAGACTTCAGTTTGACATATGGCGCCAATGACTGATGCCCCTATGCGCATCTTCTTGACATAAACGATTACCCATCGAATGTTTTGTCAGTCACTGAGAGGTGGAAGCCCCTCGTCTGGGTTTCAGTGTTCCGATTAAATAAGGATCAAAGCACAAATAAAAAGTAGTGCATGTGAGACTTGTATTTGTAATATTTGTGTATTACATGTGCTGACGAGTGGGTTTCAGCAGTACCCCAAGCAGAGAAATTTTCGCGTTAGTTTAAGTTCGCGAATTTTATCCAATTCGTGAATATGAAATTATACGAAAATATTGTATTTTTGCTTTGATTTAGTCGCTCTGCATAAGGAACCATCTTTTGAACAAGTAATTGACATGCTTATTAAAAATGTTTCTATTCCCTTACAAAAAAGCTCCGTACAAAATTCTGTGCATCTATGTGTCGTAGATCACATTTGTTGACTACTAAACTATGATTGTAGTCTCGAAAAAAGAAGATTACCGGCATGTAAATTCAAAACTTCGGGACGAAATTCAACGACTTACTGGGACAACAGCCATGGTAAACTTTCCCACAAGAGGCTGCAACACTCTAGACCAAATTCTGACAAACATCCCTGTGACATGCAAACCTCAAAGACTTGGACCAATTGGGAAATCAGACCATTCAGTCATATTTTGGCTTGACAAGTCCTCCAACAGACCGTCTTGTATCAAGAAAGTAGTTCGTAAGGTCAATGCCTCAAACAAAGCCAAATTCTGTGAACTTATACATCAATTTGACTGGTCAGCATTAGTGAACTCAGAAAATTCCGTGGATTCAGCAACTTCTGTGTTCCAATCGTGCATCTATGCTCTTTTCGATCACTGTTTTCCCACTCGCACCGTACGTTTCCGGAACACTGACCCTCCCTGGATGAAGACATCCTTGAAAATTTTGATAGATGATCGTGATCTGGCGTTTAATTCAAACAAGAGACTTAAATATATTCGACTCCGCGACGAAGTCATACGCCACACTTACCATCTAAAACAAACCTATGTAAACACAGCTATAGCTTCTCGTAACTCAAAGAAAATCTGGAGTGTAATCAAAGATCTTAGCCGATCAAAACCGGATCGCAGTAACAATACAGCACCCTTCACAGCCGAACAACTAGCCGATTTCTTCGTCTCCATCCACGACAACGCCCGTAATACCAATGTTTCAGAGTGTCCACCGTCCTGCGACCACGGTTTCCACAATAATAGTCTGCAAGTTTGTGTTTCTGAAGTGCAATCAACACTAACAAACTTGAAGAAAAGAAGTCCAGGACCCGACGGAATTCCGTCTTGGATTTTTCGCGATTTCTCATCACTACTTGCCCCTGCTATTAGAATAGAATAGAATAGAATATGTTTATTCGATTGACTGAAAATCACACTTTGCAGAAAAAATAGAGATGACATTTCAAGAGAATTCAAGTTAAAGAAAAGAAAAGTAACGTTAACGCTGGAAGGGTCGAATTCAAATGTACATGCGGTTATACAGAGAAGTACAGTAAGGGACGAATGATGATGAGCGGCGCTTCGTGTTCTGCTTCATCGCGGCCAAATGTCTCGAACGAGGTAAAGTTTCCGGGGACAAATGGTGGATAATGTGCTTATTGGAGAACATGTCACTAAACAGTTTGATAGACCTATAATCTCTGCGAATTGACAATGGGGTGAATTTTGCACATTCACATGAAACACCGCAAATTATGCGGTGGCATCTTCTTCTAACTTTCTCCAACATCTCAGAGCATCGTTTGGTAAGCCCAACAAAAACTGGAGAGTTGTATTCAAGGATGCTGATTACACACGCATAATAGACTGACATGAGCATATCAGGCGACATATGTGGAAATTTCTTTACTTGCTTGAGCAGATATATGCGCTGGGTGGCCAACTTAATGACGCGCGACACATGAGAATCCCATTTTAACCTATCATTGAATGTTACACCCTGTATTTTTAGCGTTGAACACTATTATATATTATTACTTCGCTATTCAATTCCAGTCTTCGCCATGGTCAAGTTCCTGCATGCTTTAAGTCTTCTTTCATTTCACCCATCCCAAAGTGCCCTCACCCTTCGGAACTGCAGCACTTTCGGCCGATTTCACTGCTTCCCACCCTTTCTAAGTGTCTTGAGCGCATTGTCACACAGAATTGGATCCTTCCGCATGTCATTGATAAAATCAGTGAAAAACAATTCGCCTACGTTCCTTCCAGAGGCACATCCGTCGCCATGACACTTTTGTACAACAAGATCTTGCAGTTTCTTGATGGTAAATCGGGGGCAGTGCGTGTCCTTACCGTCGATTTCTCTAAAGCTTTTGACACGTTGCCTCATGATGTTATAATCAATGCCTGTATCAAATTTGGTTTGCTACATTCAATTATCCTCTGGATGCGCAGCTTCCTCACGGACCGCCATGCAGCAGTTCGGATTAATTCCTCTACGTCGAAGTGGTTCTCCATCTCTGCGGGCATTCCACAGGGAAGTGTCATCGGCCCGCTTGTATTTTGCATGGCTGTTGATAGTTTTTCAACTCTTTTTTCTAATTCTTCCACTATTATGTACGCCGATGACCTAACTGTTTTACATTTTGTGAGAGAGAGTGAGGAAGACCAGCTACAAGCAGAATTCGACAACGTCACCTCTTGGTCCGACACTATTGGTCTCAAATTGAATTCTTCAAAATGTACAGTTTTAAATGTTATCACGAAAAATAATTTGATTGTTTCCCCCATCAAATCACAGAACGATCTTTTAAATACTGTTTCTTCGGTCAAACTCTTGGGAATGTACCTGTCCGCGGACCTTAAGTGGAATATCCATATTAACCATACGATTTCCAAGGCGTGTCAAAGACTGTTCATTCTGTGGAATCTGAAAAAAGCAGGATTTCCTCCTTTCATGATTCGCAATGCATCCGTGTCTTTCATAAGATCAGTTATTCTATATTGTTGTCCTGTCTTTGTAAATGCTTCAGGATACCTTTGGAGGAAAGTAGAGAAAGTTGAGCGCAGGGCCGCGCAGATAATCGGCCAACCAATAATACCTCATATCAGAGAAGCAGTTGACTCCATCTGTACGCAACTCATCCACAAAATTAACGACGATCAAAATTATCCCCTTCGACCTATTTTTGATGAAGCTTCAACCCGAGTGTCTCGTTCTACCCTTTCTATTCGCCCTCCTCTTACAAAAACTGTCCGCTTCAAATCATCGTTCATAATGTTTTGTAAATAGGTTCTTTCTTTCTTATGTTCTCATCATCATTTCTTGTAATAATTATGTGCGTATGAATGAATTGTATACTTACGTTTACGTTCTGTGATCTGTAATGCGTCTACCGATTTGTTCTTGTGGACCAATAAAGTTTCTATTATTATTATTATTATTATTATTATTATTATGTACTCACATATTACAAAACAATGACCATATTCTCGTAAACAAGAAAATAAATAACGGAAGAGAAGACAACCGTGTTGTGTTGCAGTTCAGGAGCAATCAATTGACAACAAAGGTCTGTCGAGCTACATTGAATATCTAAAGAGAATGACTTCTCGTATTAAGTCAATAAAAGACACCAGCACCCTTGATTCCCCGACCGCACTCGCCTGACCTAGGAATCGAACCGAAGTCCGCGGTGGAGACGAGCTCGCACTTTCTTCACTAGCCCACGCTAGGTCGATATCACATAAGAGATGACTTCTGCCTTCACTCGTATTCCTTTAAGAAGGTCATTGCATTTTCAGTCAAACTTTACGAAATCATATTTCATTCCTAGCCCACCGATTTCGTTGACCAATGTATCAAAAGAAAGCTCAGAAAATGCTCGATCTCCCCTTACCTGATTCATTGTCACACTCACATATTTTCTTGTTCAAAAATTACGAATTGTAAATCGAGCAAGTTTCATATTTTGAGCACTGATCAGCAAACACATTAGCGGATACAAGTGGATCATTTGAAACCTGAGAATGCAGACTCTGACATACGGCAAGTTGTGCGACGCAATTGGAAGGTATGAGAATCGATTAAATTTCGACATAACTGAGTTTGTCCGTTTTTTATGATCAGCTCTGTAGTGGGCTATGTGGAGTAAACTGGAGCAAGTTGGAACTGTTTGGTATTTGTATTTAGAATACAGACTTTGCTAGAATTTACTGCAGTACCAGAACTCAAGAAAATTGAATGTCAAAGCATTCTAACACGTGAATGCCAACGCTGAGTTGAGTGATGTCATTTTGAGAGTGTAATGCATGAACAATCGCACGTTTCCTTCCGCGGTTGAAAAACCAGGGAATTATTTCTCCTTTTACTGAAAGCTTTTCAAGAAGAAGAATTGTAGACGTCTATATAATGTCCATATGATAAGGATCACTTTTCTTCCTTGATTGGTAGTTGAGCTATCATCCGAAGATAGCTATCATAGGATAATTTACAAGAATTAATCATCAATCTCAGAATATATCCTCTGATTCTAAAAGATTTGTGACAGTAGCGCTTCCAAAACAAGAGCACATTCCTCGTTTACTTAAAAGTGTGCAGTGAAAAATTATCAAATTGATTCTCTTTTTAGAGCCATGAAGTTTCGAGAAAAATTTGAGACATGAAAAACATTTAATTACATTTTTATTGCTGTGTAGGCCTATTGAGAGACTGAAGTCAATAATTGTTGTACGAAGTCAAACTCAGTGATTTGAATAGAAAATCCCCATATACATGAGAGCTCGCCCGTTCGTCATCAGAAAATCTCTTTTAGGGAAAATTAATGGGAAAAGGTGAGTAGGCCTAAACTAAAAAGTAAATTTTGCCAATTATTGATATCGATCTCCGTCACAAATCAAGTGTAGACGGACGCCAATGCCTTTTCTGTGCGACTGATCTGTGGTTTCGAACACAAATCAATTAGAAAGTTAAGTTGGTTTTTGATCCACACAGCCAGATAATCGGTCAGAGCCCCTTCACAGACTTTTCAAAGTTACCCCAGTGCTAGAACAACGAAAAATTCAATGACAAATCCAAAGAACATAATCAGAAGGCACTTGAATTCCGAATTACAAGTGGCTACAGAATTAACCAACTTTCGAAAGTCAACTCATCTCCAAGCTGCGTAGAGAGCACTTCATTTGTTAGCTGGTTTTCAGAAAATCGTGTTCAAAACAATCGATTGTCTTCAGCAGACTGAAGCTACAGCGGTTACACGACGAAAATCAGTTCGACACTTTTGAGACATTTTATGAACTAGGAAACTTCGTGCGACGCTTGAGTGAAGCAGAGAACTGCATTTGTCATAGAATATGTCTAAAATTTATTAAAGTTATCAACAGAAAATTGCCACATGTCAAGCATATTGTCGTCAGAGTTGGAAGTGGGTCGTGGGTCATGGGTCAGGTGGGTCAAGTGGGTCACAAAATCGCGTTGGTCACGAGGGTCGTGGGTCATGTTTTCCCGAAAAATTGGTGGGTCAGGTGGGTCGTGGGTCACATTTAGCGTGGGTCAGACTTCGTTGACCCACTTCCAACCAGTTTGACCCATGATAGATTTGACAATCTCAAATACAGTAAGCTTCATTTTTCGTATTCTTATCATTCATGAAAAATGATTAAGTCAGCGTCACTGAAAGGGGTGATGGATGCACACAGTCAAATTATGCAACACTGTTGACTTTCACACGCATCATACAGTTTCGAAAGGGGGCGGAATTCACAAAAATTAAAGGCTCGAAAACAATTGCTGCTGTCTACTGAGAGATGTTGGTTGGTGGAGAGAAGTTGTTTGAGTACAATTGCGTATGCTCGATTCTCGGTTGCTATGTCTGACGATGTCCAATGATGTGTGACCTTGATTTCAGAGATACAGGTACTGAAGAAGTCAGGTATTCAGAGGTATCATTAATC
This sequence comes from Prostheceraeus crozeri, assembly GCA_907163375.1. Taxonomy (NCBI): domain Eukaryota; kingdom Metazoa; phylum Platyhelminthes; order Polycladida; family Euryleptidae; genus Prostheceraeus; species Prostheceraeus crozeri. The sequence continues at coordinate 58,353 of CAJQUW010000724.1, forward strand.
TTGAAAATTTTCTTGCAATGCCAGCTGACCTTCGATTTGTTTGTTTCGTTTGATTTTGTTGGACTTTCGTAGAAAATATCCTCTGGCAGAGATTAGAATGGTAAATCTCTGGTAAAGATTGATCAGAGCCTAAATATTTTTGAAATATGTAACTGATCAAAATATCTCATTTTACAGAGTGTCTCAGAACTATGAAGGCAGCATAAAGCATCAAAGCAGGTAGTTTAAAAACCATCAATGACTGCAAAGTATGGTGCCATTGTTTGATTTCTGTGTGTAGTACATCATGTCAAACGCTATTGTTGATCTTCTCATACTTGAAAGCTGTTTGAATCTGAATTTTATGAACATTCATTGTCGTCTGAATCCTTCATATTCCGATAAACATTAGTCATTTCAAGTGAATTCGGCTTGCACTTGAGAAAGTAATCAAGATTCAAAGTGATATTTTAAATGCGAGAATATCTGTGAAGTCCAGAGACAACGGAAAGGCACTTATGACTCTGAATATCCACGTCGAGGCACAATCTCCCGAATGCGTGGGAAGTTGGAGAACGCAGGAACAATTGGAAGCCTCCCAAAGGACGTTCAAGAACTGCGCGGTCAAATGACATTGTCAATTTATACTCACTGACATAAATAATGAAACCAACTATCATTGACTTGAATGGAAGTTTGTTTCATTTTTTTCTATGGTTTGAGATGATATCTCGCTTTCTATGTATCACCATTGAACTCCATATGATAAGGGAAATGATATAGGACCATCAAATTTCAAAATTTGATATTGATCACAGTAACAGCTAGAAGTTGAACAGAATCACCACCTACTGCTGACCAGATTTGACTTATGAAATGGCGCACGATAACTTTACCAGAAAAATGGCAATTGGGATGATGCGTTGTGGGCAAAGTTCTACAACTGTTGCGAAAGAATTGAAAATTTCAAGGGTCGTTGTATGGAGGTGGTGGAGTCGTTGGAAAGCAGAAGGAAATGTGGAAAAGAAGAACGGATCAGGAAGACCAAGGGTATCATCCAAGCGGACAGATGCACGCTTAGTTTTAGCTGCTAAAAGAAACAGATTTGTGTCCGTCCCGAAGCTAATTGTGTACTGGAAGGTTGCTGGGAACGTTGCCTGTAGCGTTCGAACTGCATATCGAAGATTGCGAGAAGCTGGTATACAGTCTCGACGACCCGCTGTGAGAATTCCGCTGAGCCTGGAACATCGAAGGAGACGAGTGACGTGGTGTCAAGGTCATCAGTCGTGGAGTGACAGTCAGTGGGAACGTGTGCTCTGGACTGATGAATCGAGGTTTACTCTCGATTTCAACGATGGTCGGATCCGTGTTCATCGCTTGCCAAGTGAACGATTTGCTCCATGTTGCGTCAAAGAACACGACCGGTACGGCGGCGGTAGTGTCATGGTTTTGGCCGGTATCTGGCACAATGGAAAAACACCAGCAATCGTAGTGAAAGGAACATTGACAGGACAGCGATATGCCGACGAGATCGTGACACCGGTCGTGGTTCCAGCAGTGACATCGAATCAATTGATTTTTCAGGATGACAACGCAAGGCCCCATCGCGCTTCAGTGGTCTCTAACAGGATAGCAAACAGTGGAATCCCAACCTTGGAATGGCCCTCACGTTTTCCCGACCTCTCCCCCATCGAGCACTGCTGGGATGAACTTGGTCGCAGAGTGAGGGAGAGGTACAACCAACCACCAGTGTCTTTGAAGATGTTGGCCGACAGACTGATCGAGCAGTGGAACCTCTTAGACCTGGCATTCATCCAGCGACTGTGCTCATCCATGCCCTCACGCATCGATGCCTGTTTGGATGCTCGCGGTGGTCACACCCGTTTCTAACTTAAGTTGATAAAATCATGAGTATCAAATTAAATGTTGTTGAGTAAAGCATTCGAGTTCTCCTTTTACAAACAACAAACAATCGTACAGTACAACCAAGTTTAAGTCATAAGTATTCATATCAGGACTTGTTTCATTCTTTTTTTCTCTGCATTCGGCGATGACTCAAGAAAATCAATCAGACAAGCTGCTTTAGACTTGAATCTCACAAGAGCAACAATTCAGCGAATCCTTCATGAAAGCAACATCAGACCTTACCGTCCAACACTTAAGCGTGAATTAAATGAAGATGATGACTTTGATAGGCGGGTCGACTTTTGTGAATGGTTTTGCGTGAAACAGTAACCGATCCAGACTTTCGAAACATGATCGCATGGTCTGATGAAGCCACGTACGTTTGAATTGAATGGTCGACTCAATCACCACAACAGTATCTACTGGGCTGAAGAGAATCCTCATCAAATTTTACAGCATGATGTTAAGCTCCTTGGTGTTACCGTATGGGCATCTTTCTTCGCGCGACTTGATAGGTCCATTTTTCTTCAACGGGACAGGGGATGGTGAGAAGTATCTGCAGCTTCTACGTCCCCATGTAATATCGGAAATTAGGAGATTGTATCCGAATGACGAGGAGCTGCCATACTTTCAACAGGCTGGAGCTCCAGCTCATTATGACTCCATTGTACGAAGCTATCTCTTCATGGATTGGATGTCGTGGTGACATTGAGTATCCCCCAAGAAGTCCTGACCTAACTCCATTAGACTTCTTTTTTTGGTTTTTTTTTAAAACAAAGTCTACAAGAATCCACGTCCTCTCAATATGCAAGAAATGAGAGATAAAATCACATTAAGTGCAAGAAACGTTCTGATGGATCTCATCTCAAAAGTGTGTCGCTCTGTGACTGTCATGAATTAATCGCTGTCGATGGACAGCACTTTGAACACTTGCGTTGAGAAACATGTACAAAATTTTCCATACTGTTAGTTTGAAATAAATATCTGTATTATTTGACTCAGAAGTTAATAGTATTAACTGCCTACATAGTTCTGAGACACCCTGTATTAAATCAAAATATTATCAACATACATGCTTCACATCTGAAGTATTTAGCCGCTCAATATACTTTCGCATCGTACATGTTCCATGCATCTCATTGCTCATTAGATACATGATAATCTGAAATAAGATAATTCATACGACGGTCATTGATATAGACTTATCCCTTTCACACAGACTTATTGCGGCTGGAGCTCTGTGAGGAGATATTTTTTGACACTTCGAATCGATGAAAAGCTTCGTTTTGATATTTAATCTGGTATCAATAAAAATAGGAATATTTACATGATGTCGCTAGTGATTGCTATCACAACGCACTCGCACATGTAGCGGCACTCAAATATATCAGTTCATCTATATGTACACTGTAAGCAAATTTGTGAATTATAACCTTGTCCTCATGCAATTTTCCATTCACGCGTTACGCATTCTTACTCCATTTGCTTTTCAATGAATGTTATTCTTACATCAAATATACAGCTTTCTACTTAATGATTAGCGGAAGTTAATGAAATTTGAATCGATTGCCATCAGAAGCAGCAAAATATTAGGTAGACGATTTTTCTGGGATAATTTTCACACATGTAGTATCTAGCATAAAAAATGCATGAATAAATGATTTAGGCCTACTGCAATCTTATTTTTTGACTTCATTTGATGTAAAATTTGAGATTTAGTCTGTAAGGCCCTCGACAACCTAACAAATCATCTCTCTACGAGTTATGTAGGTAGCACTAAAAGCGGATAGTCAAGAATTATAACAAGAAACGGAACCTTAGGCATTTGTGGTGCATGAACTTGCTTATAAGATAATTTTGATGAGGTCACATGTCTGTTTATCATGTGACAAGTGATCTGATACACTTGAATCTTCATAACAAATTTTAACAACAATTTTGATACTACGAGACCTCTACCTAGATAAACCTAGAATCTTGAATGAAAATGAAACTAAAGATGATATCAGAAAAGGAAATTGCACTGACATCATTCACCCTTGCAGCATGTGTGTCAGGTGAGTCAAGTGGGTCAAAGATGTGGTGGGTCAGGTGGGTCGTGGGTCAGCGTACCCTGTGGGTCAGGTGGGTAGTGGGTCATGTTTTCGTGAAAAGTCGGTGGGTCAGGTGGGTCGTGGGTCACATATGCCATGGGTCAGGTGGGTCATGGGTCAAGTTTGGTTGACCCACTTCCAACTCTGATTGTCGTTTAACGCGCAACAAACTGATCAGCTTCAATTTGATGCCACGAGAAAACAGAGAGTTATTATAAGAATTAATTAATCTAATGGTCCCCCACAACCATAGAAATGCCCACAACATTGCATTTGTGAATGTGAACTTTGGATTGGATAGCGTTTTCAGTCACCATTTATTTCATCAAGTTTCGGAAATGCTATGGAAATACTAACTTCTTAGTACATGAGAATTGCTTTCGCTTCAAGCATTTTTATGTTATAGCATTTTTATGTTATAGAGGATGCTACTGTTTATGAAATTAAACAGTAGTAATTTATGTAAACACGACATGAATAGAATGAAGTATTTTTCATAAACACGAAATAGCTGTGGAATATCATTTCTGCAAATATTTATAGTGAAATAAATTTGTTTTTATTTTGTGCCAGTGCGATGCAATTGATCACAATCATTACCTATGTCAAATATTGTGTGGTAATGCGTAAATAGAGAATTAAGTAAAGGTTCTGATACTTATTATTATGGTTCACATGACACGCTGGAATTATATGTTATATTCCTATACTCATTCTGTTATTTTGGAAGATTGTCAATGCGACAATCTAGATATGAACAAAGTTTATTATCGTAGAAGGTGAACGTGTCACTGACATTATTAGAATACTGTGGATGACTGTGGTAACCTTGGTCTTCTACTGGATTTCGAAAATTGGCAGCAATGAAAAAATATTTCAGTTAACTAACTATATGAGGATTGAATGCTTCATCAGACAAACCCCAACTGATTGGAGATTTGAAGATCTTCTGCAGAAGCACTATCAATAATCTGTGGAAGCAAATTAACGGGGAATTCAGCCAAATTCTTTCATTTAATTTGTTACATTCACAATATTGTGTTTAATGTAATCAGGAGGAGGCATTGCTCACTCTCGTCAAAAAAGTAACCAATGCTTCTCCTGGTTTTTAAAATCAATCGAATTTGCAAATAAGAATAGCTAGAATCAAATGGAATTTTGCTTTTGAACGGAACAAGAAATAATTTTCAGCTTTGACAAATGATGGACTTTTTTGCTTTTTTATATCACATAATGAATGTTATACTCATCTTAGACTCAAGCTGAATAATGGGCCTACAATTGTATTAGTTTTTTAAATAGGTTTTATTTTTGTCCTTTCCTCACCTGGTAGATTCCAAAAAACGATCTACGAGTACTAACATGCATTCTATTAGCGTTAGGGTGTGTCATATGTGTCTCGCATAATTTATTCCAGAGTTCAGATTTTCTTACGCTTGCAATGCATGTTGAAGTTTCATACGAATTTGCTGATGACTGTCTGAATCATTTTCGACCTGGGCCACGGCCAGTCTCAATCTTGACAGACTGGGTCCACTTTGTATGAAAATTGTGGTCCAGCTTCTTCATTTCATCACATAGTTTGAGCACAAACTCACATTTGTGCGAATGAGGTGTGAGGATATAGTTCATTGCTCATAAATTTGATGTGCTTTTAATACAAAAAACAGTCATTGATGCAATTGTAGTGTGGATACACGCATGTTAAGGTATAAAACTAAGCTGGATATAGGTCTGAGTGTACATTTAATTGCGTCATTTGTTGCCAACCTTTGATGTAGACTTAATAATACAAATGCGTCTTGCAGGTAAATGGCTTTGTGCCTTTCTTGGTCATGTTGATCCGGCACTTTAAATCATTCAACATTGTTATTATTATTATCATTATGCTTATACAATGTCACTAGGTACTGGCCTAGTGACAATTTCTGAAAGATCAGCATCCGAATTTGGAGTTTGCGTCTGAAATAGGAGGCTCCAGTATTTCTTTTTTAGATGCAAACATAAGTATGACGAATATTGTAGAAACTAGTGTATTCCAAAAGGACACGTATACTGGGTTATTATTAAACTTTGGAGCCAATTGCCCTAAGCAATGGCATAGGGGCCTAGTATTGGGCATGATTAATCGTGCGTATATCATTTCAAGTAATTGGCTAATTTTTGATAGTGAAATAAAAAAGATACTACAACTTTTTCATAGTAATGGTTATCCTGAGAACATTGTTCTCAATCTGGTTAAACGGTTTGTGAGTAGTAAACTCAACCACTATGTAGGCTACGACATGAAAATTTGAAAACATAGTTAAAAATAGGAGAAGTGTTGTTCCCTCTGGAAAATATGAAAGCAGAAGAAAATATTCGATATAAAGCAAATTGTTGGACAACATATGTCTTCAACATGCAACAGATAATTGCACTATACGCATCGCAGCTAGCAATTGACAGACGCGACGATGCCCTTATGTCCATTCTCTCATGTTTTCTATCCAAGATTTCCTCGTCCTTCCACTTTGTTGTTGCCCTTCTACGCTTCATTGTAGGATGGTCTTCTACAAAGAGTCATGGCGACAAACATGTCCAACCCAGTCGAGTTTTCTTCGCTTAGCAGTGGAAAGAAGGGGCTCTTGCTCTCTGACGCACTTGATGACTTGCTTCCTCACATATTCGTTTATTTTCCGCTCAATGCACGATATTCCTAAAAGTTTCCTGAAGCGCTTGTGCTCGAAAGCGTCTATTCTTCTTTCCAGATCTACTGTGAGTGTCCAGCTCTCGCATCCGTATAATAGAATGGAGACTACCAAGGACTTGCAGAGTCTCCACTTGCCCGTAGGAAAGAATTCCGCAATTCTTCTTATTTTTTACAACTGTCTTAGTCCACGTACCTGCATGACTAGAATCATGGCCATGCTAGAGCACATGCTCACTTTTGTTCACCTTTACCGGCCACCAATCTCAAATGACTTCGGGGAGTCCTCTTCCATTTAACGCGATCTAGCGCCAGTGTGGGATATGCCTTTTTTTACTACAAATCCTTTTCTATGACCCTTTTCTATAACAGAGGTGGACGACCTCTTCGTCGTCTGCCAGATATTGGTTGATGCAGGACTGCTTGAGTTATATGATCGTTCGGTCTTCTTCTCGCGTGCCCGAACCATGCAAGTCACTTGTTAGGAGCACATGGCAAGAGTTAATAAATAGTTAAACATACAAGTCAAGTAGGTGCATCGATACGATTGTGATACAATATGAGCGAGAATGTGCAACCGAATAGCGCCATTAGAAAATTCATACGCCAATTATTTTGTCTCATGAATTTTATGTATATTTCTGACCGATGCTTTAGTAGTCAAGAGGAGGGGGGAACAGATCACTCCTCCGAGATCTAGATTCGCTTCAGAGAACAGTTAAGATTGCTTAACAAAATTGCGAATCAAAGATACATGTTCGGCTTCTGATGGTAAGATCAAGTTGTGACATTTTGTTTACATGAAAATCACCTTGCCATTTCTGTAAAGCACTAAAAATTGATAGATAATTGGAAGCAGAAGTACATGCCAATTTATTCTTAAACCATTTTAAGCTGCAGAAACCTTTGATGATAGTGAAATATCCTTCAAGATGATTGCAAATACATCACCGCTCGAATAGCAAACCATTATGTTTATCGAAGACGATAGCTTGCCATTTCGTGGCCTAAATGAGACTAATTACGGAACATGCAAAAATGATAAAAGGGAGAGAAATTATCAAAAGTGTGATGACTGGCTGTTGAAAAGTAAAACAGCACACGAACTTTTGCATCATCTGAAATCGTGTGCTCTGATTGACAGTATGTTATCAGATTTAACTGCTATGGGTCGTAAATAAATTGCCATCGACTAAATGTGCCGCATTCCGAAGAAAACGAGGCGAAATTAGATTATTTTCGGAAATGCAAGAATTTTTACTGGATTGAAAGTAAAATTAATAAAAAATTACGCAGCTATAAAGCAGTAACTCCATAGTGCTAAATCGCATGTGTAACACCCACAGAATTAGATTCATCTGCGCGCAAAACCGAAGCAGATAAACAAAATATTTAATTCTGTGGTAGCACCAGTTTCTCGTAAAAGAATCTTGGGCGTACAGGTAATCAGACATGTAGTGCAAGTAGAGGTCAAAGATTTACCGGTACATCTTTTTTGCTTTATCCAAATGCTATTTGGATGTGTGATAGCAACTGTACAGACGGTAGCTTGCAATTTGCAAGGCAGGTAAATTGCATCGAATGCTTATAAAATGCTAATTATGTTTTTATGAAGCATTATTTATTTCAATATTATACATTACACAGTATATACGACAACTCAAAAATAAAAGCAAATTTTAAAAAAACTCGCTATGGTGAATGCCTTTCTGGATAGACAGTCTTGTGGCTATCCGATTTAGGACTGGAACAGCCTCACTTCCCAAATCACCACAGGCGCTCATGACGATTGGAACGCACTGCCATACTAATTCTCGGCGCTTGGAATCATTTTGGATGTTGTATGTATGCATATTGGTATTACTGTTACACTGGCACTCTAAGATGGCACGTCAGCCTTTTTGGCATTCCATCTTCCATGGCATTTTTACCATCGCTGTGAATGTTTCAGATGTCTGTCAGCCTGTCTGAATTATCATTTAAAGACCACGATTCGCTGCTTTGGATGTACTTTAAAGATGCTGTTTTACTGGTGCTGTTCGCTAAAATGCAGCTATAAAGAATCATTTGCAAGCAATATCCCATCTCCCTTAAGGCAGATTTTCCTTTACCTGAAAGTAATGAACTAAACAAGTGTGCTTCGGCTTCTTGCGTCTACAAGTTGACTTGGTGTCGATATAGGTGAGGTTCAGGAAAGTATGATTACTTTGCACAATTCGTTGACAACTGATAGAACAAGTTTGAGATTCATTTTTCGTTATTTACGACATGAAGTTCGGAAATGTTGCCAAATAAATCAACAGAAAGGCCGAGATAACCAAGGGCGTTTATTTAGTTGTGAACTAATTCAATTTCAGAATTCACAAGAATGTACAGGATCCCTGAATTACTTACTAACCCCACTTACTGACTGATTCCCACTCGTAAGGACCTTGTGGTTAGTTAGGAGGTGAGTTCGTATGTCTTTTGTATCAACGTCTCTTGTTCAAAACAGCGGTAAGCTGATAAGTTATTTCTGATGAATTATCTATCGCACTGGCTACATGTATTGGGATGTAGTGGATTGTCGTATCGATGTTGCTTATGAAAATTGTTATGTTTGATGAAATTTCAATTTCTATTTGCATCAGGTATTCTAATCACAATGTTATCCTTTACAAGGAAGTTTTGAAATCGCTTTCCGTGAGAATTTCTTCGTATTCCTATACAAACTCTTGCCATTTACTGTCCGAAACTATAACAGCTTCGCCTGTTTTAACAAGACTCTTAATCATTAAATTGAACAAGTAATGTGCGTTTTCTTGTCAAACATCTAGCACAGATGCCTAGGTAAAATTATCATTTTTACACGTGTCTGTCCAAATTACAGCACAGTACGAAGAAGGGAATGTTGCTTTAGTTTCCACTCTAAAGCTCTAACAAAATATTGATTTGCTAAATCAGAGAAAAAGCTTCCAATCATCGCGAGATATTTTTGAAAAGTTTGAATAGAACATGTGAAATAACACGATGACAAGAACTTCGGCAATGATTGGGTAATGTCACAGTTTGCTGTTTTAAAAATCTTCCCATGGGTTAGTGTTAAAGTTGCAAAAAAGAAATTAATGATGCTAATCTACACATGTCAGTCTGTCATGTGACTGATCTTTCCATTAACACTTATTTAAACTATTTCATTGCAGAGTACCTAGCTGATTTTATGCAGTGTTGTGCTCGACAATCGATTGTAATCAAATTTGTATTCATTCAACTGTTATAGCATCACGCGATTCATCGATTTTTTAGAAATAGAAATGGCATTTTCATTATTGAAAGCCATTGAGGAAAATTAAATTGGTTGAGGCTAACCTCCGCTAGATCATAAAGAAAAATAATAATACTACAGGCCTAACTAAAAACTGAGAGAAAAAAAATAACTTATAACTTACTACTGCGTTTTAAACAAAATTATAAATCTAACAACTTACTTATGACATTAGCGTCTAAAAGGAGTGATTATAGACATGACACTTGTGTGTCTGCTTAAATACTTCAAACTTTGTAACTTATCTAAATCCCAATCTGCTATCAGTCAAATACAATTACAAACAGACCTGTCATTTCTAATGCGGATAACTGGTCAACCACGTGTGGTGTTACGCAAATGCTTCAATCGAAGTGAGAAGATGAAACTGAAGATAATGAAAAGTAAAGAATTTGATCCCTCCAAAGGACCGATCTGGCTTTCCCACAGGTTACATGAAGTGCAACTAAAACAGATAATTGATATATGCTGTGATAAAGTTGATGAGGACAAAAGCAATAGAGGTCATCAGCAGGAACTTGAGCAAGATTCACGTTTCGGCCCCTTAATTCCTGTACGTTCAAACTCGCTCAAGCGGGGCCCTGCTTTAAAGAAAGCAGCCTCGAAAGAAAAATCTCGGACATGTAGTCAGATACATTGACTACGCCATCGAGATGATTCGAACTGACTAAACTGGAAATATGGAAAAGGAACTTAAATAAAGTTCGGGCAGTTGTCCAAAAGTTGCTTAGCGGAGAAATAACCGTATTTCAATAAAGTCTCTCTGTGTTTGTGTAACTGCTTTTCAGCACTGCGCTTAAGATCAAAGCGATTATAACCTCTCGCAATGAGGGTGGTGGAGGTACGATTTATCTTTTCAATAAAATCGCTCTCATGTGTACAGATGCGAATATATCTCAAAACCTGTCCCGCGAAAACTTTGATACCTATTTTGTAAGGCATAGTGTTTTGAGGAAATGTTAAGAGCGTAACAGGAAAATTGAAGTTGTCAACCTTATGAAATACAGAGGTAACCGCTTCTGTATTAGTGATTTGCATTTTAATGTCTAAATATTCAATGTTGTTATCATTATCTCCACTTCTACTTGCCTCCAGACTCGGTGGATAAATTTTAGGAATTAAAGAAGCGAAATGTTTATAGTTAATAATACACAGATCGTCTATATATCTAGAGGTATTCGATAGAAGTTTAGCTAGACCATACTTTTTACTTTTCATAAGATTAGACATGAAAATATATTCGCAGTGTAAAAGAAAAAGGTCTGCTATCAAAGGGCTACAATTACCTCCCATCGGTATACCTTTTATCTGTCGAAAAACCTGTCCACCAAAAGTGACGTAAACTTCATGAATAATGAATTTAATAGCATCCTTAAAGTTATCTTTAGTAAAACGACGGTTAAGGAAATCATGCATCGCATGTCATTATTTGAAAAAAGCATGTCTTAAAAATTGCTATGTTTTCAAACACTGTACCGTTGAGGTTCAATTACTTGCAAAATAATTATTACCCTCTTCATTAAATGATTACAGTGTCTGCATGTAACATCACCGAATTGTGATCGCTCGCACTTAGAATATTTTGACGATTTGTGACTGATAAATTGTTCCGTTAATTTAAATGACGAGAGCTACAGTTGCTTTTTCAAACTGTCTTTGATGTCGTAACAGCGTGGCCATAAGAGACAGAAATACCCGAGAGAAAACGCGAGTTCTACATGTTTTAACGACCACACACACATGTCGACAAACGTCTTCGGAGTGTTTGTACATTGTCGGAATTTGCTTCACATTCCAGAGAATGTTTTTGACGGATTTTTCTCTGAAATCAAAGACAAATTTTTAACTAGATTGTCTGACATCAATGTGACGGCGGGAATAGACATGAGTGGTGAATTCTCCGAAATTGCTTTTACACTGATTTATCTTCATCTCCGGTGTGAGCTTCGTGAGTTCCGAATAGACCCATACCGAGAACAGCTTTGAAATGTTAATCAAATAATTCTAACAACTCTACACAACTGCAGCAATTTATGTCATGAAATCTAACGAGTTATTGTTTCCCTTTGTGATGCAGAAAATGAATTTAAACTTTCTGCATTCCATTTTTTGTTGAGACACTAAAATCATCTACTCGAATTCTTAAAAGCAAGACTTTTGTTCAGTTAGAGAAGTTCTTGCATTGAATAAATCAATTGTCATTGGAACAAGAAAAGAATAATAATGCAGACAGAAAAACTTGTAGTTGAAATTTAGGGCATTGAAGCCTATCCTTCATATGTGGATTACTAGATGTTTATCGCAGTCGTGCAAAGTCATTACTCCTACCCGCTTCTCCTCGTCTCTGTTCGATTCCTGGGCAGTTTGAACAATCCCTTGTTAAGTTTTAGAATCGATCACTATAGTCCGGGAGCTAGCGTGAAGTTGTGCAGGGAACGAGGTAGTACATAAAACTTTCACATAGCATAGTACACCTCTAACCTACTGCAAAACTTCGCGTCTGCCGGATCAGATCATTTGCTTTTCAGAAATAGAGACGATAACACAATCCTATGTATTTCCAGTGGTAAAATTGTGACATTTAAGGTGTTGACTCCATTTTTTCGAATTTCTGCTCATAAAAGTTACACAAATTGGTATTTTGTTGAACTGGTTATTATAGAAATCATCTACAGATCATGATCTTTCAAATGTGTTATCATTCAGTGACAGAGGATGAAATAAAGTGTACAAACAGACACTTTTCGTTGGTGTAACTGCAAATTTTAACATAGAAATTTCAGGAAAATTGTTGATATACTTTAACGAAAAGTGTCTGTTTGTACACTTTACTTCGTCCTCTGTCACTGAATGATAACACATTTGAAAGATCATGATCTGTAGATGATTTCTATAATAACCAGTTCAACAAAATACCAATTTGTGTAACTTTTATGAGCAGAAATTCGAAAAAATGGAGTCAACACCTTAAATGTCACAATTTTACCACTGGAAATACATAGGATTGTGTTATCGTCTCTATTTCTGAAAAGCAAATGATCTGATCCGGCAGACGCGAAGTTTTGCAGTAGGTTAGAGGTGTACTATGCTATGTGAAAGTTTTATGTACTACCTCGTTCCCTGCACAACTTCACGCTAGCTCCCGGACTACTAAGACTTATTTGTGGGAGAAACTGTAAATAAGCAATGTTCAAAGATTCAATGATTCAAGATCTATTAAAAAAGCTGGGTTATGAAGTTCTTGAAGAACCGTGAGCAGAATTTTTTTTCACCCTCTACTCCAGTCTTTCACAACATCCTGATCACTTTCGTTTAAGTCAAGTTACTGTTTGTTAATTTCAATAAGAATCATAAAGTAATACAGGCATACAAGTTCAAGTTTGCACAAGACTGAGAATACAATAATAATTCAAACGGTTCATCTGATTATGTTATTTAATAGTAAAGACGTAAATGGTACAAATGAATTACGGGCTTTTTCACTTCTACTATATGGGATAGACGAAGTACCGGAACAGCTGTGACGTAAAGGCAAAATGTCATGCAAAATGTATCAGTTGTCTTCTTCTGCAAATTCAAACAGTTTTTTGCTGTTCTCATATCTTCTGAATGTTATTTCTTCTGTGCGACATGTTTGCCACATAATTCGATGTCCCGGCACATGTATTCCTTTGTGTCTACATGCTTTTCAGATAATGGCCTATGCCCTGGCCTGTAGTAAATCTAGTCGTAAATTTTTGACGCTGACATTGTCCCTGTGTCTTGCATTCTTTGCGAAGTCCAATAAATCTGGAAATTCAACAGTGAAAGCTTCAACAAAAAATGTTTAAAATACTTAGCTGTTTGTAAGTTTTTATAAGCACTTAAATTTTAGTGTGTTGCTTGAATTGCAAAAACAGCTTTTCATCGCTTGTAGATTGCTGATAATTCCTTCAAATGCTCTAATCGCCACCTCCTTTAGGTTCAAAGAATTCAGATAATAGGCACAATCTTTGTTGATGATGCTAGTCTTTCAAAACAAAAACTTGATTAAAGAAAGAATACCATCCTCTTCGCAGAATGTTCAATGAGAGATCGTCGATGTGTAACCAATAATTGATAGAACAGTCGTCATTTCACATGCCACTGGTGTCGTCTATCTAAAAGTGCTACAAGTGACCGCTTTCGGATCGGGTCTGAATCTTGAAGCTGGCGGACATAACTTATAATTTTTTTATGATCGCGTTTATGAGAATGCTCATATTAATAAGGTTGAGTATCAAAGTGATCCGGTCGAATTGCCAATTTAACAAACACTACCTCTCATGACACGGAGGTTTTGAGAAATGCTATTATTTCTATCATGCCTAGTCAATTCCGTAATAATTTCTTCAAAACTACGAAAATTTGCTCATCTCATATTCGCTCAGTTCAAGTTCATTTAGTAAAATCGAAACTGTATCAGGGATGCGGAGTCCTAACATTTCGATACGACTCCGACTCCGGGTGGTAAGTATGGCAAAATAAACTGGGTAACCTACATCATAGATCATTATAGGATTAGCTGAAGCTATTTACACTTTCGATTTCAATATGCGCTTTGGAGGAGCCATCACACACGTTTAGCGAGAGGGTAACAGGTAATGTTCTCAAACAAACTAGTATTTCATTTTTGTCTCCGATGTAACCTTTGGTGCGTAAGTGTGACCGAGGCTAGGAAGGCCTGGTTTGTCTTCTCTACTAAAACACCGAGTGAAATGACACTATCACGGTTCATTCCCTCAACTATTACAAGCTTTGCATGCACTGCTGTCTCTGTACTTTTGTTTGACGGAGAAAGTTGACATCAAGACAGTGAGTGGCAGCAATACACGAGTATAAATAATTTGTTTGTATTATATTTCGGGTCTTGTTATAGGCCGAAATCCTTATTAAAGGGATTATATCCTCCGGTTACATCCTATCAAATAATAGGACTCCGACTCTGCATCCCTGAACTGTATACGAAATAGTGATTAAATTAATACTGAGTTGCTACTCTACCTAATATATATTTACTCTATCGGCGGCGTAGATTCATTGTAAAATGTAAATGAATCGCGCACAACTCGTCATCGGCACTTTTTTTCTTTTCTGCAACGCGGCAGGTGAGTGGAAACAGCTAAGTCAAGCTGTGCTCGTCCCACGTCCTCAGCAGGTTAAACTGCAGTATCAGGAGAAACCGAGCCTGGTTCCTTCATTTTTTTGAAGGTTTTGAGATTGAACATATTGATGCAATCCGTCTGATTTTTTGTCAAATATATTTAGATCATGAAGAAAACTTACTTGCTGCAGATTTCAGAAAAACCAATTCCTTTCTCCGTGGAAGCGGTTTTGAAAAGGAAATAAAAATGCCAGTAAACGTTTCATCTTGGCTACAACAAGTGGGTTATGTTGTCACAAACTCTCAAATAATAGCGTCGCAGACTAGTGATGACATTTATAAACTGGTCTCTATGTCGCAATATCATAAAATCACAGCGATAAAATTTCATTATTCATTAACGTACAGATATATTGAGATAATAGCATCCTATGCCAAAAAATCAAAAAAGTCACTCAGAAAGTCAAAGAAAAGCGGACATAGAAAACGGACCACCTAAATTATGACGAAATTCAATCGATTCTCATGCCTTCCAATCGTGTCATCAATCAACGTCCCACATATCATTTTACAGCTTGCATTCTCAGGTTTCAAATGAGTTATGATAAACTTGTATCAGTTATTTTGTCTGCCGGACAGTGGTCAATTTGCAAATCGCAATTTTTCAGTAAAAGAGCATGTGATGACCAGTGACAATGAATCAGGCACGAGGCGAAGGAACATTTTCTGGGTTTCTTTTGATAGATTGCACATCGAATTCAGTAGACCAGGAAAGATATAGTAATATCGTAAGTTGTCATGAAATCGTGACTTTAATGGCCGAAAATTTTCATTAAAAATGTTAGTGTTTGGCATCTTTAGAATCACTCTGATGTAATGTTTGTGAATATGTCAGTTTTATTCAAACATGTAAGATCGTCTTTGGTTAGTTGCGCGTTGGACTTCATTCAGCAGTTTTGTCTGCAAGCCCCTTATGACAAGTATCCACAGCCTGTCTTAAACATTGTCTTAAAACAATAAACATATGAATTTTCAATCCGATACTCAGAAGGAGGCATTGCGCGGAAGACTGTGGGCACTTCTATTCCGAGCTTGATTTATTGATTACATTCTATTTCGCAATCCCCTGTTTTATGTTTTAAGCTCAATCATTAATAGAAATTGGACATTACTTAACTCCTGACATTTTTTTATCCGTTCTCTCACTTATTTTCGGACTTTTACCCTTGACGTTAATTTACAACACACTTCAACTTTAACGGGTGACAGGAATCGCCATTAATTACAATTACAAACGCCTAAGCGATTGAATTTTCAATCTCTCATTGTAGTGGGAATAAAACGCAATTGTCCATTTTGAAAACAATCTGCATTGCGACAACGAAAACGAACTCTAATTTTGGGCTGTCAGGTAGAGGAAACGCGCTGAGTTGGAGAGTTACATTATTTTTCCGATTCATATACGGCAGTTGATGAAAATGTACCGGAATAAACATCACTAGATCTAAAATAACTCAAGAGGTCGACTACAACGTTCACATAGATCGTTCAAAACACAGCCATGGACACCAGTACATTCAATTTCCATTCGCTTAAAAAATATGTTTTTACGTTTTTGAGTAAGCTGATAATTTCAGGTGCATGTCTATGATGTCATTAAATTCTATGGTGACATTGCGAGTAACAATGTGGTTAATGGTTAATATTGTACTTGATTAATTATCAATATCTTTTTATTCAAATTTCACGGGGACGAAGTAAGCCTTTGCAAATTGAAATGCGACAGAGTTCCAACAGAATGTTGGCATATCGATCACAAAGTTGCACCACACATTATTGTAAGGAAGTCAAAACGCAAAATAAGTGTCACGGACGAATTCTTGTAAAAAGGAAATAAGAGACATTTTTGTTTAGTCCTGGGTTTTTTTACTGCTCATAATTTGAGAAAGGTGTTATTTAATGAGTGGTCAATGAAAGACACAACTTCAGCAAACATCTTGGAGCAAAAAGTGTCTTTAGCTTCGAATAAAGAAGATCATTTTCGGGAAAACCCTTCAACGCCCATAAATTTGAGTGTCAGCTTGTGTGGGATGTTACAAAACACGGAGCAAGGATAGAAAAGAATATCAAAAGCAAATACAGTACATAAAAAAAACATGTGTCACTAACCACTGTGACTACTCGATGACAACTACAATGGCTGAGACATGTGATCAGAAGAAATCCTGAAGAATTGATTTCCATGCTTGGCTTCATAGAGGGAAACAGTCTACGAGGAAGGCCTCGAGACAACTGTATGGACCTCTTTCCAAGGGGCATGAACGAAAGCGAGGAAGAAGGCTTACGATCGATCTCAAAAGAGAGGAGTCATCCAAAACATGACTTTCTGACATTATCTGAACCTCTCTAGTTTGTGAGTCGCTAATCCAAAGATTGAAAGTGCATAAACTGTCTCTCTTAATGACTAGCTTTAATCTCCTCATTGTAGCACACCTATCCTTCTGTGTAGCACTATGTATAGGCCTATGGGAAATCGACTTCATGCAGAATGCGATTCGTCCTCCATGTGTCTGCGATAAAGCAGTACATTTACAAGCGAATTCACGCTATCAACAGATGGCCCGGTGCCCTTGTGGCGAATTTGGAGGGTATGCTAGTATGCCTGCAAGTCCACTGGCTCCAATGTCGTTGGTTCAAACCTGTCCACAACTGATGATGCCCAATAGGCCGAAACATGTCTTGTGGATGCCTACATCTGTTTGGATATGATAGATAGGAATGGTTTGTGCAAGTGACAGCTAGCAGACTTGCCTTGAGCAGTGCTTAAGAAATCCTTTCTGTAAAATTTGCCTTTTCAATGATGATGTATTGCATTATTTTCTACAACATTCAAAGCAATTGCGTAGTGGCAGATCCATCATTCGCAATTGGTGGAACATAATTGACGAGCTTTTGTAAAGCGAAACTGCGCCTGCCAAGAAAGCTCTGTAATTAAATTGTTCAAGTCTGAGGACATCTTCCTATTCCATGCTCAGGCGAACTGGCACTCTGCAATCTATATGAAGAGGCATATCTGTAATTTGCAGCAGCATCTGCTTAAAGATCGGATGCGCCATAGCAACCGGGACAAAAGTCTGGCCAAGCCTTATTTCACAAATTTCATCTTTGGCTCGGAGCGCCCAGTTCTTGTTTTTTGCTCTCGTATTGTCAGCGTGGTGGTTTGTTCAAATATTCATATGTGAGAAACATTTGCGGGAATTATGTCTATTTTTTATTTGTCTTTTTTTCTGCTGTGCCGTCTAACTTTTTCAACCAGACACTATGCAAAGTCGGTCTAAACTGTGATTGACGACTTATTACTATCGTTTCAAATCATAATGTTGACATCTGCAGGATCATGGCATTTGTATCTTTCAGGGAAACCTCTCATGAATACCCACGACAAGCTGATTCGACATGTAGGTATTAATTTCTATTGTCGTTTCACAAACACCAAAGTCTCCTTTTGATTCGGTGGAAATGATAGAAAGGCGTAAAGCAATTGTCGAATATTCAATTAAATGATCAGCACAGTGGTTCGTTCCGGTATTCGCCATCTAAAGTGCATGTGGCCTGCTGGTAATTGAGCCGGAGTCGACATGGCTCAAGTCTGTGTCGATATTGCTGCCCCAAATCGAGTCCGGCCCTTTCGATGATGTGCAGCTTTCTATTTGAAGTGCATCAGTCATAATATTTACAACATAACTTCATAACATACCACAGCAGCATTGAAGAAAAGGATTACCAAAATTTAATTTATGTCGATTAATTGATTGTTCAGTGATTCCAATTTCAATTAATTGCTTAAAAATTTTGTTTCATTTAATTGATGGCATGAAGCTTTAATTATCAAATAATTGATTGACTAAAATTCCTATTGCAGATGCCTATCATTGATGTGATTGTCCGAATTTATTATAACATTTTGCAACAGGACGCGACACGCACGAGCGATCACCTCTATGAGTTTCTATGTTTCCAATGTCTGCCCATCTATTGTTTGTGTCAAGGATTCTTCAGCCAATTATTCAGTGCAACATGTACATCATAGTGAATTTATGATAAGAAATCTGCAGGAATTATCAAAATTTGATCAAAATCAATTAATGTCAATTAATTGATTGCTTGCAAATGCCAATTTCAATTAATTAATTTTTTAAAAAAACAACGAATTGCAATCAAATCTTATAATTTCTGATTGGAGATCTCCACAGTGACTTAAAGACAATTTTGAAACTGGAGAAACTTTGCATGTGGAGTGATGAAGTTGTGAAAAATAAGTTCTGTGAGATAGACATCTAGTATGCTTCATACTACTTTTAAGAAGATCGGTAACTGCAAGTTTTCTTTGTAAAATGATGCAGCTTTGCAATTTAGTTTATAAGAGCATTCTTGCTGATTAGTTAACAAGCCTTGATAAGATTGGTTCGTCGGCCGGATATTCAC
This sequence comes from Prostheceraeus crozeri, assembly GCA_907163375.1. Lineage (NCBI taxonomy): Eukaryota > Metazoa > Platyhelminthes > Polycladida > Euryleptidae > Prostheceraeus > Prostheceraeus crozeri. The sequence goes on from CAJQUW010000724.1 coordinate 77,930, forward strand.
CGAGGTATGTTCTGAAAGGATGCTACCTACCCGCAGGTTTCCTGTTCGTATCTCGCCTTCTACTTTGAAAAATATCTATAAGGCTGATATACAAAAACATTCACATGTATTTAGAGAGGAAGTTTTCTAGATTTGATTTTAAACTCAAAGTCCTGCCGCGAATAAACGCTTCATTATTCAACGGGCCGAATTTTAGTTGTTGAACAGACCATTTATCAGTGAACGAAGAAGCATTCTAGAAAGATGTGAATCATGAATTCACATACTACATGCAAGGATGACACAATGATTTTACCCAAAGTTAATAATTCCATGATCTATTCGCTTAGGTAGTTCATAGTCATTGTTCAGAAGTCTACCAAAAGCTGGTATTCTCTTTTTCAACAAATTCGAATAATCAACATTCCTTTTTCCACAGCTTCTCATCTTAATACATTCATAAATCGTATGATCCGAAAAGCTTGATCTTTTTTCTTCGTCAGTTGGAAAAGATTTAAATTCTTCATCTTGGTTGCCGATTGCATCGCTGTAACCGCGTCGATACCTCAGGACCTTGTCTGAAACGATGAAAACATCATTGGGAATGAAAATTAATGTAATTTAAATGCTATAGCTTGATTAATTGATAATCGATTTCCACTTTTGGATAATTCTTTAGCAAGTTTCCCAACTGCCTGCAAAGGAAAACGCTAGATGTGTTATTATTCATTCGGTCAAACATTCACTAAATCTGAATATTCGTGATTGACGATTACACATTACTCATGTGGCCTTACAATAGCTTCCTTCAGCAGGATTTGTTCTATGAAAACTTTATTGATGATTTTGGATTGTTGTTATAGATGTGTTGTACATGTTGGCTTAATGTAGATGGAGTTACTAATATGTTCACCTATACGAGATCTCATTATTCTTGAAGTTTCACCGATATGAAATTTAAAGCAAATGATACAATCAACAGCAGTACGAGATTTTTTGAAATTTAATCATTTGTATAAGCATTGCATGAATATTTCAGTTACTCTATTAAAGGTCTTCGAAAGGTTGAGCAAGTTTTTTTTTCCATGAATTACATTGTTTTGGGAATTATGTTGTTATATTGGGAACCACAGGCACAAGATGTTTTTAATCGAAATCTGCGCAACAAATGTGCAACATTTGCATAATTTATTTCTGAATTTGTCTCTGCCGAAATCCGACGAAAGCATAAGTGGATTTGACAGACTGTGTTTATGGGCAGAAAACATTTGAATGCAACAATGATCACGTCACAGCATCATATAAACTACATAGAAGAACCAGCAATTATACTCAACGCTAGAGAAACTATAAATGTGATGTTTTCAACGTGCATTTTTAGAAGTAGTTTTTTTATTTTTCAATTTTGGTGTTCATCAACCATATTTCACTGAGTGAAGGTGTAGGCAGTCACCGTTTCTTCCATTAGTCTTGATAAACATAATAATGCATTTGAATTGTACAGTTCACAAAATATCATACAATAATGCATTAATTGATTGGACTTGTGACAATTTCATAATATTAGCAAATCTATCAGACTATATGAGTGCAATGTTGCTGGGTTAGATTCATTTTGGAAATTAGTAATGTTTCGCATATCAAATGTAAATCAGACATTAGCATTCTTATCAACAGATTCATTTGTTTGCAACTCATCGTCTCATTGATATCAAATGTGACAACATACTCAGAAGCTAGCACATAGAATCATGGACCTACTATGCTTGATAACATGTATGATTCATATAAACCGTCTACTATACGAACATGCTTGGTATTGTATAAAATGATGCATTCCTGCAGTGCCTAGGAAGTCCCACAAAATTCCCATATCTTCTGTGGTGTGGGACAGGTGAGAATGAAAAATCGCGTTCCATGGCAACCCTGGATAACTGCATGTCATAGTAACGCGTATTCACTGGATGCGATGCGTTATTCTCAGCTCTTGCGAGTACATGTAGCGTCAGTTACATTTCTGTGGTTGCAATCAAAAAAGTGCATTCAGATGGAAACAATATATTTTGTGAAAGATGTGCATCATGGATGGGTCCTATGACAATAGACAGTCCTGATGTTATCCCAAATTTGGAACACTGTGAGGTCTCCGCTTAGATGCTTCATGTTCATCTTTCATACTTCGTCGATATTCATGCAAAGTGGCTGCTTTCGATGGCAGCTCCGAATCAACAGTTATTTTTCCTATTTTCCCACACATCTTCAAAATTCTACACATATGAATTGTATGATCCAGCGGCGTTCTTTTATCATTCTGAATTGGAAAATACTTCATCGCTTCATTTTGGTCGTCAACTGCTTCGTTATAACTCCGTCGATATCTCAAATTCATGTCTGAAATAATAGAAATACAACAACTTCAAGAATTTAGTGTTTTTTGAACAATAATTCAATTAATGTTCCTATAAGAGGGAAGTCATTGAATTTAGTTGTAACTGTCGCATTTGATTGAGCAAAACCTGCATCATAACGCTAAAAAATCATAGAACCCTTCCTTAAATAGAACCCATACCAAAGCCACAATTCATGTAAAGTGTAGGTATTGCAGCTACGTTCAAAAGTAATCAAATTACTGAATTTTGCAAGCAACGAGAAACTGATCGCACGATCTCGAAACGTCGGAAGCAAAGTTGGAAGTATACCACTAAATCACGTAAGTCAGGTGGGTCGTGGATCATAGGTCATGATTCTCCGAAAAATCGGTAGTTCAGGTGGGTCGTGGGTCATGATTTCCGAAAAGTCAGTGGTTCATATGGGAATATGGGTCGCGGGTCACGATTTCCGAAAAGTCGGTGGGACAGAAAAATCAGTTAGTGTACTGACAAACACCTTGTCACAGCCTTTAAAGTAGTAATTAATTCTAAAATGATAAATTAAAGTATACCTTTCATGAGCAGAATTTCGATATGATATCAGTGCATAAAAAATCGACATTGCACTCGAAAAAAAAGAAACTTCGATAAACTTCGGAGGAAATAAAAAATAAACTTCGCGAAATATTTCGTGCCAACCCTAGTCATGGGTCATGCCTTCCCGAAAGGACGGTGGATCTGGTGGGTCGTGGGTCACATTTGCCTTAGGTCAGGTGGGTCATGGGTCAAACTTCGTTGACCTGCGTCCATCAGTTTGACGCATGAAAAATTTGACAATCTCAAATATGGTGCACTTCTTTATTCGCATTCTCATCATTTATGAAAAATGAGAGAGTCATTATCACTGTAAGAAGTGATAGATGCACAGACATATTGCAGCACTTCTAACTTTCTCACTCCTCATGCAGATTCGAAAGGGAGAAGAATTCATATAATGCAAATAAATGCTCGTGACTGATCTCTAAGAGATCTTGGTTGGCGGAGATAAGTCGTTTGGGTACAATTGTGTATTATTCTCGGTTCTCTGACGCTATATTTGTCGCTGACTTATCGATATCACTGTTGATCGTGCACTGCTGTCACCCGCAATTGTTAATGCATTGAATGTGCAATAGATTCGCAGTGTCTCGATGGAAATAAAGCTTCGAAGTGGGGTAGGAACTAAACATTTTTAACAAAAATTGCAGTTGATAACATATAGATATGCTAATATACAAATCTATAATAAAGGAATATAGAGAACAGATATGCTACTGTAGAATAAACATAAAACAGATTATCCTTAGCCAAAATCAAAGTGTTTGTCTGGGTGTTTTATCAGACAAATGTCAACGGAGTAATCTTAGTCTGTAGGACACGTATGGTGGAATGCACGTCTCATAATTAGCAGTTAATCAAAGATTAAATCCATAGTTAAATCAACTTCGTATGCACATGTCAAAATGAGATTTTTAACAATACATTAGTTAATCAACGATTACTAGATAATTTTCCTTCTTAACAATCGATTTGATTGGCTCTACCTAACCGGGTAAATCCAATTTATTCCACAGCATTTCTGTCTTTTCAACTTTCCGTGTCTCAGATTTCCGTGAAAATTTGCATATATACTTATTTTTTTACACTGAACACGAAAATCGTAGCGGCGACCACACCAAATAAAAACTTTCCATAGAAATCTAGCACTTTTAAAATTACATTTTCTTCTACATCTCGGTCAGAGGACAATGACCTCGTTCAGATAGATGTCGAACAGGAAACTCTTCGGCCTCTGCATTTGGGTTGCTGATGAGACTTAGGATGAATGCTTGCATGCGTAAAGCGAAGTGACCAAAATGTAATGTATTGCATATAATATCCTTTGACCGTGACCCACCTTGTCCTCTCACCGAGATCTTCATATTTCAACGTTGTCCTCTGACCGAGATTTTTAAGGTCTCGGTCAGAGGACAAATTGATGTCGAACAGGAAACTCTTCGGCTTCAGGATTTGGGTTCATGAGACTGGGAACTTAGGGCGAATACTTGAATGCGCAAGACGAAGTGATCTAAATGTAATTGCATACATTATAATGTCCTTTGACCGAGACCCCTGTATTCTGACCGAGATCTTCAATTTTAACGTTGTCCTCTGACCGAGATTTTTTAGGGTCTCGGTCAGAGGACATTCTTGTGGTTTTTGGAGATTTTGAGAGGGTTAATTAATATAAATGAAAAATTTGTTCTGCATGGATGTTAAGAGCATGGATCCCTCCAATGCCGCGAAATTTCATCGATTCCTGACAAAATTTCTGGTTTCAGCATCCATATGAAATTTTTGGGAATATTCAAATACTCTGGTCGAAAAAACGGATGAAAATATTTTTAAATCAATATTGCTCACTTGTAACGTCACCAAGCTGAATTTTCTTTACGGATTTATAAACTAGCACACTAGAGGATTCGTTTGGTGCAAAGCGTTTGATGGAAAAATCAATATTCTTCGAGAAAAGGTACCTCGGTCAGAGGACAGAAAACGTCTCGGTCAGAGGACATTTTTTTCATTGGACAATGGAAACCCAGTGAAGATTCAATGATTAATATTAATTACAATATTTAAAATTAGACTATCTTAAAGAGCTGATCTTCTACTTTCAGATGATATAAATATTAGTGGGTGTATTTGAATGTAGCTGATCGAAAATCCGCGTTGAAGTGAGAATACTGTAACTTTGGACATGCTTTTTTGGTCTCTTTTCATCAAAAAACGGCAACTTGTGAAGAAGGTCTTAGCTTTGTGACTTTTTAAAAACCATGCCATAATAGATGGGATCCTGACGGTTCGATAAAAAAAAAACTATTGAAATCGGTTCAGAAATATGGATTTTACAAATCAAAGACACATTTTCGTCAAATGTTGTGGATTAAATTGGATTTACCCAACCACAGTTAAAACTGCATGCACATCAACCTTGACTGTTACTTAACATTCGCTTTGACATCGTCAACTCCTGTGAAAGCTAATCATTGATTTTCGTGGATTAACTTCGGTGATGGATGATATTTATGACCAATATTTCTTTTGCATCAATCATCACTTCAATTGAGTTTTTCCGTTCAAAGACATCAACTGAACATTCCTACTAAAGAATATCCATCTATTTTTGTTTTTTTTGTATTTTGAGGATGGTGACAAATAGGCACCACACAGCGGTTCATAAAGCGGTTGCAATTTTCATTTTAAATTTATCATAACTATTACTCACTTGTATAAGATCGCAAAAACTATGTCATCTGAATGAAAGCTTGGATGTTTCTGGAAAAATTATGATGAATTTACACGTTTCTGATCACATGCTTCTAATTGCAGATAGATTATCTCAATATTACCTTTCTATCATTCGAGTTGTGGAAACTATAGTTGTTTCGGTTTCTAGCCTAATCTATTCATTAGACTTGGATAATAGTACTGATTAAAATGATCAAACGAATTGATGGCATCCACAATCCATAGCCTGCATCCGCTTCTTCCAGACTCCGCATCGACAAGGAAATACAGTGTCTGCCGTTGGAACGAAATATTTCTGGAGGATTGGCTTGAGATCAACCACCGCCTCTCTCTTTGCTATCACAAAAGATGAAGCCTCGAAGGAAATTCATTTGGGGGTACTCCCAATGGAGAATTGGATGACACTCCAAGAGACAGCAATGGAGACTGCGAGTGCAATGTGTCCGCAACGTGTGCCAGCAGCGGAAAGTAGGCCTACAAATTTTCATGGCTGGGCATTTGACGCGATTTGGCTGATCCACTCATCACAATCCGGTTGCATTTGTCAAGTGCAAGGGGTTTTAGGCTATCTGCCTTAATGATATCTGACTTCGACGAATTTGTAGTAGATGTACCACTACTGAATATGCAGGCAAAATATCACACCAAGACAGCATAATGATTGCCATCCTAGGAGTAGAAATAAGAAGGAATACAAGATCCTTCTACCAAATCTACCAGCTTGTCTCGCTGTCGATACTCTTGAGAGGTAGATTAAATTTTATGAATAGTTATTCACCATTTGGTTCATTAATAGCAGGTCTAGTTCCCTATTTTTGCTATATTTTCTTCATGGAGTAGTTTCAGGTGAGATTCTAGGTGAGATCTAGGTCGATTCTAGCAAGTTCAGTAGGTGTACTATAGTTTCATATGTATTTTGCTTCCTTTTCTTCCAAGTTCATTGCAGATTTATCATTTTGTATAGTAGGCTTAATCTTAGTTTATTTTATGTAGTTTATTGAGATTCCTAGAGGATGATGATTTTCATTTAAATCGGTGTACAAATTGTTTATCGATTAAGTTGATGACAATAAAATGGGAGCCAGACCCCTGAGCTCTACTATTGCGGCAGTAATTGATTTACTACATAACGATTTCAAGTGTTTGGAGAGCCTTGAAGTTTGAGTCAATAAAAATCATTGCGATTACACAAGAGCCTTTGACACTATATCTCATACGTTTGTAAGTGAACAACTCAAAGCTCATGATTTCCCTTCGAATTTTGCAAGTTGAATCATCGACTACCCCGAGGGCAGAGAGCATGCTACTCGGATTGGCTGCGTTGTAAGTTAATTCAATGTTGTCGGGTGTGCCTCAGAGCTCAGTTTTGGGTCCAATGCTTTTCTGCTTAGTGGCTGCTTCCTTAAAATCGGTAGGCCCATACCAATGTACCCACATTGTGCAATATATTGACGATGCAACTTTTTGTGGATTCCTCTTTATAAACAGGGAATCTTCTTGCAAACCAGCACTTGAAGAACATCAGAATATATTCAATTGGTCATCTGAAAACTCTTTGTACATCAAACTTGCAAAATGTAAATCAATCTGCTACAAGAAAGCTAATCTAGCTGGCGATTGTTCACTGCCAAATCTTTCACAAACAGAAGAGATCATCAATGGAGTCATCATCAATGATAAGTTAACTTTGGTGTCACATGTGAGACACATCAGCAGAACTGCATCAAAGCGAATAATAAGTTGAAAGAAAAAAGAAAAAATGCACTCCCTTTGGTTTAACCGCAACAGTATAATGTTAAAAGTATGTACAAGAGACAGACGTTTCGCGACGCAGTCGCAGCCTCAGTGTCTGGTAAAAACGTGCAGAATGTGCCGAACAAATCAGTGAACGTGCTTTAATACTGGCTGCATCTAGTCGCTTAGACGAGAGCATCTCTCAACTGACCAGCTCGTGTCTACGGTTCAGATGTGAATTCCTAACCACGTATGTACATAGCTTCTTTTAGACGATCTTCTACAGAAGCGACTAGATACAGACAGTATTAAAGTTCACTGACTTGTTCGGCACATTCTGTACGTTTTTACCAGACACTGAGGCTGCGACTGCGTCGCGAAACGTCTGTCTCTTGTACATACTTTTAACATTATACTGTTGCGGTTAAACCAAAGGGAGTGCATTTTTTCTTTTTTCTTTCAACTTATGATGAACCATCTCCGGTCAAAAACCGTCAACTATCAGAGCGAATGTATTAAGACTCCTAAAACCTATTTTCAGCAAGACTCAACTTACTCTGGTTTATAGCGCGATAATAAAATCCCTTCTAGAACATGCCTCCCCTGCATTTGTAAAACTTCCAGTTGGATTAGGAAGAAATAATGAACTCGCAAAATTCGGCGCAGATGCCATAAAATGATTTGTGGTTTCCCTGTTAGGCAGAGCTACGTGTATGGACAATCCAATCGGTGACAATCATCATCAAAAGCTATACTTGTCAAAGCCTCAACTGAAAAGCAGCATGTATTAAGTGTCATTATTCCGTTGAAATCAGAACGAACGGACAGATGCCTTCAACCAAGCGCAATGACAGCACGATTTTTGAGCTCTTTTATCCCTTACGACGGTATTGTTAAATGGAAGCGACATTGTAACCCGAATGAGTTTTAACCAGTTTTGTCTTTAATGGCAAATTTTTCAAAATTCTATCAAATTGGTGACTTTGAATTGCTGCTTCGTGCGAAGATTTGCGAACTAGAGTAGATAAAAAATGAGATGCGTATTTTCTAGATATTTCTCTGCACATCAGATATTTCTTGTCATTTTCATCATGTGTGCGCCGAGAGTCATCGACAGCTCGTGTATATTTTTACTCGGGGAAAAAAAAGATGGTAATTTCCGAAATCATGACTTCTGACTATCAAGATATTCTTATTGTACTACATTCGTAACCTCGGAAGTTCTACACCCTGATTCAATTCATTTCACAAACATCTACATAAATGCCATGGAATTGTCATTCAAAAAAACTCCCCATCATTCTTTTACGTAAATTTCAGATCCTATTATAAACGTGGGATATTAGATAGAGTAGCAACTCAGCATATATCAAACAATTTCGATTTCATTAAATGAACTTGAGTCGAGAACCAGTAGCACATGTGAGATATTCAAATTTTTGCACTTCTGGAGAAATGTACACCAATTTGACTGATTATGAAAGCAATACAGAAAAATGAAAAGTAATTTACAAATCCTCCATATCATGACAACCGTTGAGAGGCATTCTCATTCGATGGGTTACAATTACTTTAAATCTCAGCCCAGTAAAATAAAATTATTTGTTGAGCTTGTTCATACCGCAAACAACCTGCCACTGAAAGAGAAAACATTGTAATCAAAGAAACTGATCATATTTTGCTTTGAAATATGTAAATGGATTCACATTGCTATTCCGATTCAAGAAATGACACCTTGTGAATAATTAAATCACGCCGTAAAAAATTGAATTGAAAACATGACATCTCAGCCAAGAAGCTCTGAATGAGATCTCAACTTTTCCTTGAAGACTTATAGGGACTTGCATTATAATGCAGTTCATGAAATTTCCTTGATCATCAACTTAAGTTACGCTTAGTTAAGATGCTTCCTAGCAAATATTCATTCCTTTTGATATCCAACTTGTTTCATACTACTTGTAAAGTGGTTTCATCTCGGTTGTATATAAACTTAGGAATAATTTCCAAAAATTTAGCTTTTTAAAAACTGAATCCTTTCATATAAAAATGTTCACTGTATGCAGATTTTTGAGTCGACACTCTACCTACTATATACGTCACTTACTCTATGCGTGGGCCTGTTTGTGATAAAAGCTTATGCAAAAAATTCTTTGTGTTTGTGTAATCATCTGTGAATTGTGACATTTTATTGACTTACGAGTATATACATTCACACTATATTTAGATGCTTTGTATTATTAGTGCACTATCACTATCATTTATTAGCTTTGCATTAAGGATGAGAGATCCGACCCGAAATCCGAAAGCGCGGGTCGGGTCGGATTATTGCTTTGATTATAAACCTGACATAACCCGAAAATCCGAGCTCGAATTTTTCTGTCTTGAGCGCACTGTCAGGAATTATAGGCCTACATATTTCTTCTCAGAAAGTTTGATACAATGCCATTCTTGTAAGTAGTAGCCTGGAATATTTCTGTGAATGCTTTGCTCAATCATTTGCCTTTTTGCCTTTTTTGCTCACGATTTATTACTACGTCGGTTTTTATCAAAGTTTTTTCAGATATATGATGGAACAAATTTTATACGACTTTGTTTCGTAGAGTGTACTATGATTTTGCTACAAAAAATCAAAAGTATCAAATCAACTCTGAGTTATCGACAACTAAGAACTTTCTGTAGCAGATAATGACGGTAACGTCAAGAGACGTTTGGAAAACATGTGAAGGCTGGCAGTATGACTGAAGATCGGTAACAACTGCAGAAGTACTTGGATGGTTGCTTGTTCCAATAATTCATATCTTTTCACGTTCCGGCACTAATTAATGGACTACATAAAATATTCACAAACAAATTTTAAAATGGAGTGTTACAAGCTTATAAGCAACTGTTGTCTGTCAACCATGAACAGCAGTCTAAGTCAATGAGTGGTAATGCACTATGCAGATCATGGTCCATAACAAAGCACGGTTTTGGTTATGCATTTGTCTACTTTCTTCTGATGCAAACTTCTTATCTCAAAAAAGGGATCATGCTGACCTAGTTCAAAATCGAAATAAAATTGAAATGATATGTTAATGTCATGATAAAACATTAAATAAATTCCTACACTGTAGCAGATAATAAAGCACTAATAACTGTAGCACTAATAAAGCAGAAAACACATTGATAATGCAACAACTACTACAATCTTAAATATGGCATATGCAAGTTAATTACATCATAGAAATTCATAATAATTTCACAGAACATCTCTTCACCCAGAGGAAAGAACGATTACATCTGGCTGAATACCCTTCCTGAAAACTACCTGCGGTGTCTAAAATAGGTCGATTTGAACTTGGGATGGGGGAACTGCTCTAAAATTGACCGGACTCCTGTAATTCGATCGCTTTCAGGTCATATACACGAACATTAGCATCATATCACGAATGGTTTTCGAATGTAATCTGGCCGGGTCACGTTCGGTTCTTGTATTTTCTTATCGATTTCGGGCTGTCTTTTAAATCCAGTCCTGTTTCAAAATTCATACTTTCTATATAGATGTACTTTATTTATATTCTGGATACAATACAATGTATTTTAAATGCATGCATGTGAGACCGTTCAACATTGGCATTTGATATCAAATAAAAATTGTGGGTGCTTCACTAAGAAAAGGTGGCCATTAATAGGTTGGGGTTGAAAACATCACGACGTGCATTAAAACATTGCATCAAAGCGTGTTATTTTTGGTGAAAAACACATATTTTGCTTTTTAGAAAACTCCAAATAATGACATTCGATATAAGATTTATTTGTGCTAACTAATATGTTGGCTATTATGCAACTTTCCTTCAATTAAGTGCGAAAAATAATGTAGAGATAATAATGTAATGGTAATGTACTAGTAATATATGATAGCAACGATATAAAGTATAATACACAGAAAAAATCTAAAAAAAGTAATAGATGTTGATGATTTAACAGCAACAATGGACAATTATCTTTTATTCTTCACTCTTATCTGCGCGAATAAATCTGGTGGCGGAAAGACGTTGTTCTGACTTCTGATCGCCAACAATAGTCCTCCTGAAATGACTCATTAATAGTATACAATACGCACTTGATAATATACAAAGGGAGACGGGCTCATCATCAGAAAGATGACCGGCTACCTTCGTCTCGTTTCGGGACGTTTAGGTTCCTGGATCACGAATGTTAGTCCTCAGATCACGAATGTTTTGTCCTCTTTTTAAAAGATATTTTCTGGCATTTTTAACAATAATAAGTACGCAGCAAACAGGTGAATAATGCAGCATCCGTCCCACAAAAATCATGCAACCTATGTGGGAAGGCGGAAGACTTTTGGGAAAAGCAAACGGAATTGCCCTAAAAGTATCCACTTTGTGATGTACAGACGAGTGGACACCGTCTTGACATCTTTACAATATCTTTGTCATTTGCACTGTGTCTTTCCGCAAACAAATCATCAGATTAAACATGCGGTCTCAAGATCTCAAAGTGTTTATCGTCAGCAATTCATAAATCATCTATATATCTAGTATTACAAGATAGTACACATGTGTAACAATATAATATAACATACATATTAATGACCTATCTATGTTTTTGAAGGATTTGAATTCCCTAATTGTACATTTACACAGTGTCTAATATTCCACAGTGCATGCGTTATAGCGCAAGGTGTGAATACCAACGGCTGCTGTTTACTATCATAAAATATTTCTAGTGCTCGTCTCAATTGGATGACTGGATGTGGTTGTCACGAGGGATAAAATTACGGTTATACCGAAATGTTTTATTCAAAACATCATTTTAAACATTACTTTGAAATGTAATTGTGCAACCAAACTTTTAGAAATACTATTATAGCTGGGGTTTCAAACATACTTTTAATGCACCATGTTTTTTAACTAAAACAGATATCCCTCTAATTGATGAGTATGATATAGACGAGCTAATAGGTAGAAGCTTTCATGTTTCATTCCAAATGAAGGCAGACAAGGAAAAATATACTCCTACTCCTACAGTCTATTGATGGATTGCTATGAGGTGAATGCAAAAGTCGATTTCAAGAAATTGAGTAGCAAATGCAAGCGAACATCAGCATGCTGTCGATATTACAGGCGCATCATTTCACACATTAACACAATTATTTTATGTAGCTGAGTAGATTGTTCAATTGGAAAGAAATGATTGTAAATGCTGGAATAAAAAACTAAGAAAACATGATGTTTTATTTGTTTCAAAATATTTAAAAAATTTGGTTACAAAGTATAATATTAAAACCTTTATCCTTAACTCATTGTATATGAAAAACACTTTCTGGAATTTCAAAACCACCCTAGGCGAATTTTAAACCCAATTTAAACTGATACCTAAATTAAAATTACTAATTGGAATTTCAATGAAACTTAATTCAGTCTGCCTCACGGCCTAATGGGTATAGAGAATTTTTATATTTTCTCTATATCCATTAGGCCGTGAGGCAGACTGAATTAAGTTTCATTGAAATTATAATCTACTTTGGGTATGGCCAACAATTTTATATCATTACTAATTGGAATCCTTTTCTCTAGCAAGATCTGGCCCAACCTTGTTTGTTTTCGGAATCGCTCTGATGCAATTTCCCCAATGCACTCCTTTGAACACAAGTGTGCAAATTGTGTAGAAAGTTGCAAAACGTGCATCACACCTCCGTTATCCCTCATAGCTCTTGCAAATCACATTGTACTCACTTTTTTCCTCTTTCTTTCTGTGCATGTACGTGTGTGCCCATGATGGACTTCGCTTGCCATTGCTCCTCTTTACAGCTTCTAAATAAACCTGAGTTGGGATATTCCGCCTGGAATTTGTGGAAATCCTATGCAATGTGTGATCTAGTGCGGTTCGTTTTCCCGTCTCTGATTCCTTATAATGATGATAAATTGTGTGCGCACTTGAGCGTTTTCTCGTTAGAAGATTTGGGTCACCAGAAAGCTCCATGTCAAACTGATTGCTTCCGTACAGGGTGTCGCCCGGTTTCAAATCTGAAATGAATGGAAAGATTGAGGCAAGAAAAAAATAATCAATAATGAGTGAACTAAGATGAAGAATAATGCAAAAAGGAAAGTCTCATACCCCATCACAGACATTAACTTGTGTTTCTAGAAAAATGTGCTATGCAAAGCAAGTTGCTGTAAATGACAAAACTTCTACATTGGCATATGAATAAAATAGCATTAAAGCAGAGAAAGCTTGTGCGTTTTTCAGCATCCGCAAAAATCCAGAGACAACATGCAAGTAGAGAAATTTCAGCAAACGATAGAGACAAGAGAGAGAGAGAAAGAGGGAGAGGTAGAGGGAGAGAGAGAGCGTTTGTCTTTGGTTTGACTTTGAGGTAAGTATATAAAGGATTTGCAATTAGCAAGTCAGTGAAATTTCAAAAGGCATTCATTAAATATCGCTTTAAACATGCGACTGGCAAATCGCCTAGTTTAGTGCGCCTGCAACAATAAATAAATGCTACTTTTTCAAACACAATGTAAGTTGAAGAATGAAATATTGAGCTGCTAATTGCAAATCTCAAATTTACCCGGGCATGGCTGCAGCTTTAAATAGGGAGTTGTGTCGATGTTGAGAAATGTGATCAGAATTCAACGTTTGTGAATCAAACTGATATTTAGTAAGTCTGTTTATATTTCTGAATGATAAAATGAAAGCAATTGCTTTGTTATGAGCAATGAGAAATTTCATCATAATTAAATCAAAGATTTTCAATTAGCTAGTATATCAGTGTCGGTTAAATTACAGGAAAGCTTTATAACATAATACTGAAGTACATGTACTTTAGCTACTAGTTAAATTTATTGCAATCAAAAATCGCTGCTCAATAATACAGCACTTCTCATGGTCCCAATAGGAATTTTGGCCTATAGAAGAATCCTTGTGTTAGCACAAAATACAAAGAAATGCACATGGTTTACTCGATTCTTATTTATTGAAACTTGGGCTTGGGTTTTGACTCAAGTTCGGCCCAAAACTTGTATAGGGTATACCCAAAACAACTTTTTGCCTATCCTAGGAAATGGCAGCTACTCAGGTCTCTTCCCATGTTTCGACTGAGGATGCAACTCAATATTTAATTCATGCTACCATTTCACTCATGAGAACAAGTTTAGCATAACGCATAACTTAATTTGATCATTGTGCTGTCTACTTTGAAATGATTAGAATGTTATTCATGTGGGGTGTGTCAAATCAGTACGCATAGGCCTACCATAGACTTCAAAATATGATACCTAGTAGACCTAGTTAAGCTCTTCCTTTTCTATCCGTCATTGATAGAACTACATGATTAAAAAATAATGCGTGATACAACGTACCAAATGGTGAAATTAAAATTTCTGAAGTAAAATACATGTGTAACCTATTAGCAGTGAAAGCTGAATTCTGTAACTTACTTTCGGCCAAACAGAGGTGAAAAACACAAATGAAAAGCACTGTAAGGAGCTGCATGTCGCTGAATGCGAAGAAAAGTAAAGCTCCATCTTCAATGCTCGACTTATAAACTTTATCGCAGTCAAAGCCGTCTAAATGACTGAAAAATTAAGAGCTAATTTAATACCGGTACTAATAGCATTCTTCTATTTTCAGCTACAGAAATTGGTTACACGATTTAACATGTTCTGCTTTCATAACGCAAATGAGTTTTCATTGAGACAAACTCATGCATTGAATCGGAAGAGTTTTTGAAATTTCACTGATAGTAACGAATCTACCGGAGTAATTCATGCTACAAAGTATTATTCCGAAAATAAGTTGATTGTCGGGTGTATTATAAGGCGACAGTTTTGGAAATTACGGATCTTGCAATCTCAGTAATGAAATATAGAGACATCTTCATAATGTTCTATTAGAATTTCGTTGTGAACAACAATTATTTAGAACTGGATTGTAACACAATAATTGTTTTGAACTAAATGGAAATTGAACAGTTCTGTTACTTTTGATCGCACAGTGCTGATCTATGCGAGAGATGCAAATAATTGAAAACATGCATGTATTATGAATAAATTTTACAGATCCTTCAAGGAGCTTAAAAATTTGGAGGGATAGTAGTGATCATTAATTATCTTCAATGAAAGTGATTTTTGCTTTGAAACTCATCAGCCCTGTCACATACCAAAAGGATATGTCAAGATCAATGACGATCATGATTAACTTCAATATAAATGGGTTGCAATATTATCACAAACAAAATTATTCAGCCAAAAAGTAATATTTGATTTATTCAATCACAGAATCATATAAAAGAAAATTGTGATTCTAACTATTTATAGCTTTGCTTCACACAATTGTTATTTGACAGATGATTAAATGAATAACTATCAACTTAACTTACAAAATTTTTAGCAACTGATTAATAATCACTAAAAATATAAGACTGTTTATGTCCCTAGAATGAATTCTGTTAGTTAATGATGTCGACAGAAGATAACTTAACTTAACAGATCCATATACTCGTATATTGTTAGAAAAATAAGCTATTAGCTAAATTTGCTAAGTTAACAAACTCGAAAAATGAGCCAAGAAAGATTAAGTTTCAACATTTTGTTTGAAGACTTAAATCATGATGCTATCCTTGATAACCACCTTGATTTCTTTTTAAGTAAGATGTTAAGTAAGACTCTTATTAGAAAAACTTCATTATTTTTGATATAATAAGGTTCCGGCTTTATCGCATAGATAGAATGCAAACACATGAATAATTGGCAAAATTTTGCCATTTAAAAATTGATCAAATATTTGAATATTTTTTAGACCTCACTAACATAATCTCCGTAGAAACTGAATCTCATGGCATAAAATGCTTCACTTATGCTTGCACTTTTTAGCTGCCACACGTTTTCTTTCATATGCCTAGCCTACTCTATTTTTAGCAGTTTGATTGAACTTTAAATCATTAATCAAGAAAATAGTCAGTTGACACGGAAATATTTCGATTGATCATGAAGATGTAATCAGGGCTACTACTGACTGACGGTGTTAAGGGTAAGGCAAAGACTCTTATTAAAATCGCAATTCAGAATTAGTTCTGGTCACCAGATGCACTTTGAAAAAAAGCATTTTCAAAATACCTCGATGTTTCCTTTCTTTATTTTCTGATTACCTGCAAATTAATGTCTTATACATGTAGAGGAACTTCCAATTGTACTCATTTCTTTTACAAAATATAGAAGATATAATTATTTATTTTTCTTGTTTTTAGATGATTCTGAATGCCTACTTATCACCATTATGAGTTTCATTATTTCAGTCTAAATTCAATCTTGACTGGGCTCGGTACTGCTTGGAGTCACGCGATGATACTCGAGAGACTGGCACTGCTCGGAGCGAAATTGGAGATAATATGTTTGTTAGATGTTCCTCCATTGCCTCAGATACTTTACTTCTATACACTTCTTGGCTTATGCAGTTCACATGCATACATGGCTTCGACTGCTTGCTTCAATAATGATGCTATACCTATGTGAATGCATGTGCATGGTTGGGGGCAGTTTTGTTCGACACGTGCTTTTATTCGACAGCAAGATATCATTGATTTGTATTTTTGTTCGACAGTGGCTTTCTGCGACAGTTTTCGTTTTCCGAGGCTATATATCTCAAAGTTTATTTGTTATTCTTTATTCTTTTGGTAGACAGGAAATTATGATTGTCCCTCCTAATTATAATAGATAATTACCAGGGCCGACGAAATATGCATTAAAGAATGATCGTTTTATGCGTATAAAAAAGTAATTTTATGCAATAAAAACTGTATTTATGCAACATCACTCTGATCATAGAAATAGCTAAAATACAGAATGTATGTGTGCATAAATGGTAAATTGGAGTTCATTCCTAATGCACAATGCATATGGATGTTTTCCTTAGTCATATTATGCGATTGCTGCATATCAATGCCTTGTATTTATAATCAAGCATACTGCAATCTCGGTGTCCGATTTTACTATTAGTTCCATCAGGTAGTATTCCACTTCTTCTTTCCATGTGCCCCATCGTGTGATTGTCGGAGAGGGTGGTAATGGCATGCGAGCCTATTTCAGCTTACGACGACGTGGCGATTATTTTCTGAACATCCTATCGGTTAAAGCATCAATCTATTAATGACGTGATTCAAATCTCCATAAGTTGGACCCTTCAGCTTCAGCGTCCGAAAGCAGATATCGTAAAGGGCCTCATTGTCAAGAATAAATGTTTCATCTGTGTAATCCAGCAATTGATGTATCGTCAACATCGCATCGTACGGCTCCACTACTGTATCAGAATGTGCAGAAATCAGAAGAATTCTGCGTGTCCTCGGAATTTTTCTCTTTATGCCTTCAATCATTACAGATTACAGCAGGGATGCGGAGTCCTATCATTTTGATAGGACTCCGACTCCGACTCCGGGGGTTGATAGGACTCCGATTCCGGGTGGTCAATATATAAAGCCTAGTTTTTTTGTTGAACAATTAGCTGGTAACCTACATCATAGATCATTATAGGCTTACCTGAACCTTTTTTTAATGATCATTGCCTTTATTACCAATTATCAATCATTTTCGATGAAAGTTCCTCAAATGTCGCTTTCAGTTGGATGCATGTGACTCGGCTCCTCCCATCTTCTTGATGTGTGCTTCACACGGCTTTTCTCCAGTCTCTACCAGGCAGGAAAATCCTCCATCCTTCTCAAAAAGTATGAGTACACTTTCGATTTTAATATGCGATTTAGAGGACCCATCACACACGATTAACGTGAGCGTAAGAGGATAATGTTCTCAAACAAACTAGTATTTCATTTTTGTTTCTGATGTGACCTTTGGTGCGCATATGTGTGATCGAGGCTAGGAAGGCTTGTCTTCTCTACTGAATCACAAGACAATCCCTTTTTCACTATCACGGGTCATTCCCTCAACTATTTCAAGCTTTGCATGCACTGCTGTCTCTGTACTTTTGTTTGACGGAGAAAGTTGACATCAAGACAGTGACAGCTGAATGCACGAGAATAAATAATTTGTTTGTATTATATTTCGGTTCCAGCTAAATAGCTAGAAAATTTCTAGCTATAAAATTTCGGTTCGTGTGCATCATGATATTTTGATATTTTGTGCTAGAACTGCAACGATGTGCTAACAATCCAACTTCTATACTGACTGGGTACATGTTCTCAAAAATCAATTTACAAATTAGTTTAAATATATTTAGCGAAAATCAATCTTGCGGTGGCACATACTAATCATCAGACATCTACATTGCAATTGGTAAGTAATCAATGTTCAATGGACAAATTTAGAATTTTTTGAGGATATGATTTTATTGGAAAAGCGTACTGTGAAGATAATGAATGCTGTCGAACAAAACTACGGATGCTTGTCGTAGAAAAGTACGTGTAGAACAAAGCAATGACTGCCATGTGTACAGTGGAAAAGCATCAAATGTAGTTTCCATCATTGCATATTGTAAACTTATAAACAATATTTATTTGTTAATTGAACGAGACAGATTTGAGTGACATTATTGTCTGATCGGATTTCAAGGGCACTTTACAAGTTGTCTTAATGTCAATTATTTTGAGCCATTGATGATGATCCTTCGTGCTTTCCTACTATGTTTCCAAGTCATCTTACTGTTACTACTTCACATCACACCATGAAGTAGTATGCCCTCGCTGCTTTTCCTAAGTAATGGGAAAAAGACCGTTCCAGGACAGGCCAAAATTCTCAAATTTTTTGTGCTTTTAAAAACGTCTAAATTAAAGAATTTTGGTCATTTTTTCAGGTTTTAGGACCTAAATCCATAAATTTAGTCCATTTAAAAAGTACCATTTTTGAAAAATTGGTATTTTATAGGAACGACTAAATTTAAGAATTTTGGTCATTTTTCAGGTTATGAAGACCTAAATTCATAAATTTAGGCGTTCTTAAAAATACCCAATTTTTCAAATTTTTCAAAATCTCAAATTTGAGAATTACAATTTTTACCCCCAAAATCATGACCGTTCCAGGACACCGAAAATCATAAAAGTTAAGAATCTCAAATTTGAGAATTACAATTTTTCTCTTGAAAATCATGACCGTTCCAGGACACCGAAAATTATAAAAAATGGTAATTTTAAAAACGTCTAAATTCATGAATTTTATCCATTTTTCAGGTTTTTAAGACCTAAATTCATAAATTTAGTCGCTTTTAAAAGTACCATTTTTGAAAAATTCGTATTTTTAAAAACGTCTAAATTCATGAATTTTATCCATTTTTCAGGTTTTTAAAATATCAGATAACTAAAATTATGTGTCTAAAAATATTTCTTTAAAAATGGAAGAAACAAAAGTGGAAGAAACCGCAAGAATATATCCTTCGTTATCACATGAAATGGATATAGCAAAACATAAAGATAGAAGGGCGTTCTCTTCTTTTCATTCTTCTTTACTTTCATAAATTACTTACATTCACTTAAAAAGTAAAGTCTGAAAATACACTTGCAAAGTGAGAACGTTGTTCTCAACTTTAAACTCTCCAGCAGAACAAGGTTGAAATAAATTACTTACATTCACTTAAAAAGTAAAGTCTGAAAATACACTTGCAAAGTGAGAACGTTAACGTTGTTCTCAACTTTAAACTCTCCAGCAGAACAAGGTTGAAATAAATTACTTACATTCACTTAAAAAGTAAAGTCTGAAAATACACTTGCAAAGTGAGAACGTTGTTCTCAACTTTAAACTCTCCAGCAGAACAAGGTTGAAATAAATTACTTACATTCACTTAAAAAGTAAAGTCTGAAAATACACTTGCAAAGTGAGAACGTTGTTCTCAACTTTAAACTCTCCAGCAGAACAAGGTTGAAATAAATTACTTACATTCACTTAAAAAGTAAAGTCTGAAAATACACTTGCAAAGTGAGAACGTTGTTCTCAACTTTAAACTCTCCAGCAGAACAAGGTTGAAATAAATTACTTACATTCACTTAAAAAGTAAAGTCTGAAAATACACTTGCAAAGTGAGAACGTTGTTCTCAACTTTAAACTCTCCAGCAGAACAACGTTGAAAATAACTTACTTACATTCACTTAAAAAGTAAAGTCTGAAAATACACTTGCAAAGTGAGAACGTTGTTCTCAACTTTAAACTCTCCAGCAGAACAAGGTTGAAATAAATTACTTACATTCACTTAAAAAGTAAAGTCTGAAAATACACTTGCAAAGTGAGGACGTTGTTCTCAACTTTAAACTCTCCAGCAGAACAAGGTTGAAATAAATTACTTACATTCACTTAAAAAGTAAAGTCTGAAAAATACACTTGCAAAGTGAGAACGTTGTTCTCAACTTTAAACTCTCCAGCAGAACAAGGTTGAAATAAATTACTTACATTCAATTAAATAGTAAAGACTGAAAATACACTTGCAAAGTGAGAACGTTGTTCTCAACTTTAAACTCTCCAGCAGAACAAGGTTGAAATAAATTACTTACATTCACTTAAAAAGTAAAGTCTGAAAATACACTTGCAAAGTGAGAACGTTGTTCTCAACTTTAAACTCTCCAGCAGAACAAGGTTGAAATAAATTACTTACATTCACTTAAAAGGTAAAGTCTGAAAATACACTTGCAAAGTGAGAACGTTGTTCTCAACTTTAAACTCTCCAGCAGAACAAGGTTGAAATAAATTACTTACATTCACTTAAAAAGTAAAGTCTGAAAATACACTTGCAAAGTGAGAACGTTGTTCTCAACTTTAAACTCTCCAGCAGAACAAGGTTGAAATAAATTACTTACATTCACTTAAAAAGTAAAGTCTGAAAATACACTTGCAAAGTGAGAACGTTGTTCTCAACTTTAAACTCTCCAGCAGAACAAGGTTGAAATAAATTACTTACATTCACTTAAAAGGTAAAGTCTGAAAATACACTTGCAAAGTGAGAACGTTGTTCTCAACTTTAAACTCTCCAGCAGAACAAGGTTGAAATAAATTACTTACATTCACTTAAAAAGTAAAGTCTGAAAATACACTTGCAAAGTGAGAACGTTGTTCTCAACTTTAAACTCTCCAGCAGAACAAGGTTGAAATAAATTACTTACATTCACTTAAAAAGTAAAGTCTGAAAATACACTTGCAAAGTGAGAACGTTGTTCTCAACTTTAAACTCTCCAGCAGAACAAGGTTGAAATAAATTACTTACATTCACTTAAAAAGTAAAGTCTGAAAATACACTTGCAAAGTGAGAACGTTGTTCTCAACTTTAAACTCTCCAGCAGAACAAGGTTGAAATAAATTACTTACATTCACTTAAAAAGTAAAGTCTGAAAATACACTTGCAAAGTGAGAACGTTGTTCTCAACTTTAAACTCTCCAGCAGAACAAGGTTGAAATAAATTACTTACATTCACTTAAAAAGTAAAGTCTGAAAATACACTTGCAAAGTGAGAACGTTGTTCTCAACTTTAAACTCTCCAGCAGAACAAGGTTGAAATAAATTACTTACATTCACTTAAAAGGTAAAGTCTGAAAATACACTTGCAAAGTGAGAACGTTGTTCTCAACTTTAAACTCTCCAGCAGAACAAGGTTGAAATAAATTACTTACATTCACTTAAAAAGTAAAGTCTGAAAATACACTTGCAAAGTGAGAACGTTGTTCTCAACTTTAAACTCTCCAGCAGAACAAGGTTGAAATAAATTACTTACATTCACTTGAAAAGTAAAGTCTGAAAATACACTTGCAAAGTGAGAACGTTGTTCTCAACTTTAAACTCTCCAGCAGAACAAGGTTGAAATAAATTACTTACATTCACTTAAAAAGTAAAGTCTGAAAATACACTTGCAAAGTGAGAACGTTGTTCTCAACTTTAAACTCTCCAGCAGAACAAGGTTGAAATAAATTACTTACATTCACTTAAAAAGTAAAGTCTGAAAATACACTTGCAAAGTGAGAACGTTGTTCTCAACTTTAAACTCTCCAGCAGAACAAGGTTGAAATAAATTACTTACATTCACTTAAAAAGTAAAGTCTGAAAATACACTTGCAAAGTGAGAACGTTGTTCTCAACTTTAAACTCTCCAGCAGAACAAGGTTGAAATAAATTACTTACATTCACTTAAAAAGTAAAGTCTGAAAATACACTTGCAAAGTGAGAACGTTGTTCTCAACTTTAAACTCTCCAGCAGAACAAGGTTGAAATAAATTACTTACATTCACTTAAAAAGTAAAGTCTGAAAATACACTTGCAAAGTGAGAACGTTGTTCTCAACTTTAAACTCTCCAGCAGAACAAGGTTGAAATAAATTACTTACATTCACTTAAAAAGTAAAGTCTGAAAATACACTTGCAAAGTGAGAACGTTGTTCTCAACTTTAAACTCTCCAGCAGAACAAGGTTGAAATAAATTACTTACATTCACTTAAAAAGTAAAGTCTGAAAATACACTTGCAAAGTGAGAACGTTGTTCTCAACTTTAAACTCTCCAGCAGAACAAGGTTGAAATAAATTACTTACATTCACTTAAAAAGTAAAGTCTGAAAATACACTTGCAAAGTGAGAACGTTGTTCTCAACTTTAAACTCTCCAGCAGAACAAGGTTGAAATAAATTACTTACATTCACTTAAAAAGTAAAGTCTGAAAATACACTTGCAAAGTGAGAACGTTGTTCTCAACTTTAAACTCTCCAGCAGAACAAGGTTGAAATAAATTACTTACATTCACTTAAAAGGTAAAGTCTGAAAATACACTTGCAAAGTGAGAACGTTGTTCTCAACTTTAAACTCTCCAGCAGAACAAGGTTGAAATAAACTACTTACATTCACTTAAAAGGTAAAGTCTGAAAATACACTTGCAAAGTGAGAACGTTGTTCTCAACTTTAAACTCTCCAGCAGAACAAGGTTGAAATAAATTACTTACATTCACTTAAAAAGTAAAGTCTGAAAATACACTTGCAAAGTGAGAACGTTGTTCTCAACTTTAAACTCTCCAGCAGAACAAGGTTGAAATAAACTACTTACATTCACTTAAAAGGTAAAGTCTGAAAATACACTTGCAAAGTGAGAACGTTGTTCTCAACTTTAAACTCTCCAGCAGAACAAGGTTGAAATAAATTACTTACATTCACTTAAAAGGTAAAGTCTGAAAATACACTTGCAAGGTGAGAACGTTGTTCTCAACTTTAAACTCTCCAGCAGAACAAGGTTGAAATAAATTACTTACATTCACTTAAAAAGTAAAGTCTGAAAATACACTTGCAAAGTGAGAACGTTGTTCTCAACTTTAAACTCTCCAGCAGAACAAGGTTGAAATAAATTACTTACATTCACTTAAAAAGTAAAGTCTGAAAATACACTTGCAAAGTGAGAACGTTGTTCTCAACTTTAAACTCTCCAGCAGAACAAGGTTGAAATAAATTACTTACATTCACTTAAAAAGTAAAGTCTGAAAATACACTTGCAAAGTGAGAACGTTGTTCTCAACTTTAAACTCTCCAGCAGAACAAGGTTGAAATAAATTACTTACATTCACTTAAAAAGTAAAGTCTGAAAATACACTTGCAAAGTGAGAACGTTGTTCTCAACTTTAAACTCTCCAGCAGAACAAGGTTGAAATAAATTACTTACATTCACTTAAAAAGTAAAGTCTGAAAATACACTTGCAAAGTGAGAACGTTGTTCTCAACTTTAAACTCTCCAGCAGAACAAGGTTGAAATAAATTACTTACATTCACTTAAAAAGTAAAGTCTGAAAATACACTTGCAAAGTGAGAACGTTGTTCTCAACTTTAAACTCTCCAGCAGAACAAGGTTGAAATAAATTACTTACATTCACTTAAAAAGTAAAGTCTGAAAATACACTTGCAAAGTGAGAACGTTGTTCTCAACTTTAAACTCTCCAGCAGAACAAGGTTGAAATAAATTACTTACATTCACTTAAAAAGTAAAGTCTGAAAATACACTTGCAAAGTGAGAACGTTGTTCTCAACTTTAAACTCTCCAGCAGAACAAGGTTGAAATAAATTACTTACATTCACTTAAAAAGTAAAGTCTGAAAATACACTAACGGCGTTCTCTGAATTCTGAAAATACAGTTACGAAACTTCATAAATTTAACTCGTCTATTTCTTGAGTTACGCCAGTTTTTTCCCCAAATTTCATCAGAAGATTCCAACAGTCTTTTTTCATTTTCATTTGTGAGAAAGTCCTCAATTTGGTTCAAGTGCTTTTGACAAAATGAATACTGAATGTTGAAGTATTGAGTTTCGGGAATTCTAGAGATAGTCTATACAACTTGATTAAGAAACTAACATACGTTCTAGAAAAATTGATTTGGTGTTCATCATTCAAACATTTAATGAACTTTACAAATGAACACTTGGTTAATGTTTTCAACTTATACAATACCTTACCTTGGTTAATATATGAAATTAACAATCTTTGATTACCTCTCTTTTCTGTCAAAATTAGTTTTTTCAACGAATCTATACAGGTAGGAATAGAAAAATAGTCCACTTTCTCCAGATAAAATTCCTCCAACTCCGTATCCACAAATGAATTTGAAATAAGGTCTTTCACTTCCTCTTCTTTGTTTTTGCTAACAGTTGCTTTCTTTTTTTTCAATGAAGTTTACAGCCAAATCTTTAAACAGTGCTTGCTGGTCAGGAACTATTAGAGGGAAAATTGAATCGCAGAAGATTGCAAATGCTCGTTCTAGAGGTGTTGATGACATATTTCAGGATGAAGACATGAAGTGATTGCAGACAAAGTCAGTCTCGTAGAACACTCGCAGAAAGAATGAAATTGACAATACGTGACAGTACTAATTGACAATACTAATGGCAACCCGCTGCTGCTTGTGGCAGACAATGGTGTCATGCATAATGCGCTAGAGGTCACCTCGCTAGAGGTAACAAAGCTCTGAGTCATACAGATTGTCTCTCTAAGATGGACTCTCTTGGCTGCCGGCAGGCAATTCTTTTGTGTCATTTCTGAAATATAATTTATCTCATGTAAAATGACAAGACTGACTGAGTTCTCAAAATTATATGGGAAGCAAACCACGACAAATTTCGATTTAAATGAGATCGCTAATCAATTGGGAATAAAGAATTTTCATCTATTGATGAGGGATGAATTACTATTGATAAAAGATGTGCGAAGCACTAGCTCTGCTAATAAACCGATTCCTAACAATGATACTTTTTAATATACATTAAATTAAATCATTTCAAAATCGAATAAGTAGTAAGGTAAGTCAACATTATGAGACAGTTTTTTAACTCAATACCCCCTTCTGACTTCTAGGGGTCCCCATAAGAAATTTTTTTATTATAAAATGTCTTGCATTACCGAGTTCTTAAAAATATATGGAACGCAAACAACTACAAATTTTGATCAAAAGAAAATTGCTAATCAATTGGGAATAAAGAATTTTCACATATTGATGAGAGACGAATTACAATTCCTAAAAAATAAGCCATTTATAAATTTCATGACAAATCTTCACACATCAGATCAAAAAGGAGTACATTGGTCTGCGAGACAAAGAAATAAAAATGGAGATAATTATTATTTTGACCGCCAAGAGGCTGAGAACTATTGGTTCGACTCTTATGGACTTCCCCCTACAAATGAAGTCAAAGAATTACTTTGAAATGGAACTTATAATACATTTCAAATTCAAAAACCAGGAACTACTTATTGTGGTCAATTATGTCTTTATGTTTTATTTTAGTTACAAAAAGGAGTACCATTTCTTGATATTATGTTAGAATTGAATAATGATAATGATAATTAAAAATCGCTTCGTTGTAATTCATTTTGATAAAATCGGCCTCTGATATCTTCATCATCTATATCTTTGATTTCGTAAGTAATCGGATAAGTTTGATTTATTTTACAAACTTCAAATATTTCTTTAGTCCAATAGCCAACAAAGCCTTTTTCAAATTTATTCTTATACTTAAATATTCTAACTCTATCTCCAATTTTAAATTTCGGCTTAAGTTTCTGTAAATTCGGATTACTCTCATTCGAATAATTATTTTCGAATATTTTCTTTCGTATCAAATCAGGATCGTCATAAGCATTCTTTGGAGTTTCTTCAATACCTGTATGAACTTTATTATTGTACTCTTCTACAATTCCTGGTAATATTTTTAACCATTTCTGATTTCCTTGTTCTGTAAATTTCTTGAAAATTTTATTTTTCAATGATCTATTAAAACGCTCTATCACTACGGCCTTCCCTGCATTTTCAGTTGAATAAACAGTTTCAAATAGTGGCTGAACGTTTCTGTTATAAAACTCCGGCCCTTAATCAACGAAACGCTTCCTTGGTATTCTGTTAGTTTCTTTAAAGATTTCTTCAAACGCATATTTAACTGACAGACCACTTTTGCTTTTTAAAGGCTTTACCCAAGCGTATCGTGTATATAAATCCATAACGGTCAATGCGTATTTATAATCTTTTTCATTCGGCATATGAATAAGATCAGCACTCCAAATATCATCTTTATTAAATACTTTTACTTTCAATAAATATTTAGGCCTACTGTATTCCTTGTGGATTTCAGACGCGTAGCGGCTTGGGTCATTCGACATTTCGGACGCGTAGGTTTCAGAGTTATGAGTTTTGTCTAAACCCTGACCGAATAATATTTTAGCTTGTAAAGCTTTCTTAACAAACATTCTTTCAATTTTTTCTCTAAATGTAGGATTTTGAATACTATCTAATTCTTGAATCATCTTTTTATCAGCTACATGTCGAGATTTTAGGTCATGATTTCAATAAGCTAAATCATGTCTGTAAGCTGCTTCATCTACTCTGTTTATTGGTTCTTCACCTGGTTTTGGATTATTATTATCATCTAGTCATATATCTAATCGAGTTCCTGGACCGGTATATGAATGACCAGGAAGATGTTTTTCTTTTGAATATTTACTCCAAATAAATCCAGGAAAGTTTTCTAATGTTTTTCGTATGTCACCTCCGGAATGCTGACAATTTGAGGTTTTATGTACTTTTAAGATATAATTCAATAAATATAAATTAGAAATTTTTAATTTAATTAAATTTTTGGAATTTGTAGAATTCATTTTAAAAGATAAAATAAATGTTTTGCCCAATCATACTAAGACCTAGATATATTCCAGAACCATCTTTAGTTTCTTTAGTTTCAATTAAATCATCAACATTGTGGAGAATATTTTTAAGAACTCGTTTTCCTTCATCAACTAAATTTAATTTACTAATGAAATTATCTACTATTCCTTCACCCCTAGCAACTTTCTCTAACTCTCTATTATGGTGTTTTTGTTCTTCTAATGCTGCCTTCTCTGATTTATTTTTATTTACTGCTTGAACAATACCAGCTGTCCCACCTGCAACACTTCCTGCAGCTGCTATACCTCCTATTATTA
Organism: Prostheceraeus crozeri; assembly: GCA_907163375.1. Lineage (NCBI taxonomy): Eukaryota > Metazoa > Platyhelminthes > Polycladida > Euryleptidae > Prostheceraeus > Prostheceraeus crozeri. The sequence continues at coordinate 105,754 of CAJQUW010000724.1, forward strand.
GTGGAATTAATGGGAGAATTCCACCATTCTTTTCTTCTTGTAATTGAATATTCTCAATCATTGGTTTACTTATGCAATATTTCTTTTTGTTAATCGTAATAGTTTAGGTGTATTTTTGTCAACAATGTTACGTAATTTTAATTCAATAGTTTTATTATTATTACTTTTCGCTTGCGACATTTTTAATAAAAAAATTTAAGTTCGGAAAAATTTTAAGTTAGGAAAAATTTTAATTAACCTATAGAACTTTGTTCAGAGGCTTCAGCCGATCCTAGCCATCTTTCCATTAAGAATTTCAATAGAATATTTTACATCTTCTAACAATGAACCATAAGGCATCAATGAAGTTGTGGAATCTTTCTTTTCAATATTAATTGCTACATCACAACCAGTCTTGATAATATCTTCAGATTGTGCACTTAAATCGAAACAGAAAACAGGATATAAATGTCTCCAATCTCCAGGAGTTAATTGTGGTTCAACTCCAAATTCTATACACAGATTTCGATAAGCATCATATCCTTCCATAAATTGATTATTGGTATCATCGAATCTTAATGGATCAATTGGATATCGGGTTTGATTTAATGAAACTTGTAAACTTCGAATTGTATTAATATGGAAAAGATTGTTGTTCTTATCAAAACTTGGAGAATTATTTCTTTGAAAAGTTAGTAATAAATATCTTGGAGTATTCGCAGTTCTAGTAAAATGCCAGTTAAATCTTTGTTCGGAAAAAGTTACAGAACTAGCAGTACGCTTTAGAAAATTTACTGGAATTGGTTTGTTACTGTTTTATCTATTTGCAATATCTAATTCGATCTCTAAGCTAGGAGTAATATGCTTAATCCACCATTCAAGTCTATCAACTTTTAGATATGCTTTTTTTCCAGTCTTACCATAAAAGATTAATTCATTATTTGCTGTGCGATGAATTATTAATTTAAATTTTAATTGACATGATATTATGTTATAATCTAAATATCCGAATATGGAGACAATGACCAATTAACTGTCTGTTTACTTTTCTTATTAAATTCACGTCTTTCTCTATATGCAGTATTGTTTGTTTTATTTAAATGTTTTGCAATATTTTCTACATCTTTCGCAATTCCTGCTGCATCTGTTCCAGCGTGAGTTAAATCATCAACAACTATACCATCATTAGTATCAGGAAACCAACCTTCGATTTCATACTTTTTATTATTTTCACCAATTGTTACAAATCTAAGCATTGTATCAATTACACCTGGAGAATCACTTATTGTTTCTATATTTTGAGCTGCAACATCTAAACGCATTTGTGTAAATAATCTTGGAAAAAAATTATTCTCTAATGCAATATTATCGGTATCTGGTAATGGTGTTGCAAAATTAGCATCACTATATAAAGAATATTCACAGTGTAAAAATGAATCAGGTAGATATATATAACTTTGTTGATTATCAACTTCTAAACTTAAATCTCCTCCAGTATTTACTCTACTAGAAGATCCGGGATTCATAGCAATTCTTATATAGTCATTCTTTTTTTTTGATTATAACTGACGAACGGAGAATCGTCTAATCTGAATTTATTTTCGATAAGCGAAGACATTTTTATAAAAAATAATTTGACTTTTTGTTTTTCTCACACACAGAAAAAATTTTACTAAAAAATTTTACTAAAAAAACTTTACTAAAATATAATTTTAGAATTTTGCTAGACCATTACCTCTTATTTCTTCAATTGAACGAACCGTAGGTTCTATGGCTACGCCTGATTTCTTCTCCTGTTTACTATCAGACCCTACAGCTATGTTAGCAATTTTGTTTTTTGTTTCCTCTGAAAGTTTTTTTAATTTTTTTAGTTCTTCAGAATCATTCTTAAGTTTACGAATAGCTTCTAGTTGTTTTAATTCGTTTTGTGACTTAACAGCATTTGATATTGCACTAGCTGTACTACCTATAGCAGCTGCTCCTTTTGCAGCAGATGTAATCAAATCTTTATTATTTTTAATTAAGTTAACGATACTTCCTATGCCAGAAAAGATTCCAGCTCCGCTGTTTACACTAGCTCCTTCTTTTTGAACTGTTTCTACATTGTTATAATGGTAAACAGATTTCATAGATGGTTCATGAGCAATTTTTTTTATTTGAAGCATAATGTTTAAGATTGTGTTTATAAATTATAGGCATTTTTAGGAATAAATTTGACTTTTGGGAAAAAGTATTTACGTTAAGATTTACGTTTGTGAATGGACAACAACTTCGTGATAACTTTATTAATTTTCCATTGCACTTTATCTATCGCGTCAAGCAGCGTGTGATGTACTTTAATTTCTTTTCTATTAACTTGCATTTTCTGCTGATTCAACTTCAACGCCGCTTTAAGAGCATTCAATTTAACTTTGAGAACATCAAATTGTCTTTTAACAGCATCTAACTGTTCTTTATTTTCTTTAGAGTTTCCTTTATAAGTTTTCTTTAATTCATTTTCTAAATTGATTTTAAGAGTTTTCATTTTATCAACTTTTTGATTAAGTGAGTTTACTTCATTTATTATTCTATTCATCTTTTTCATTTGTTGAGTAATTTTAGAACTCAATTCATCAACACTTTTTTGGAATGTAGTTTGTAACTGCTTTAAATTTTTTTTAATTCTTTCAGGAAGTTTTTCTATTTCATCTTCTAATTGTTCTTTCAATAGTTGTATCTGATGTTTATTTTTAATGACTGCAGATTTTAAATTTATAGAAAGTAATATTAAAATTTTTGATTGTTCTGAAATCTTTTTAAAAAGTTTTGCTATATCTGCTTCTAGCTCTCTATCCTTTTTATCAAGTTTCAATAATTTTCCGTTTAATGATTTGTCATTAAGTTTAAGCAATTTTAATTCATTCATCAGTGGAACCGAAACATCATTTATATATTTTTCTTTTAAGTCATTGATTTGTGTATCAACATATTGTTTATTTGTTAACTCTGTATTTTGTTGCGGAAGAATAGAAAGATGTAATGGACCAGATAAAACGTCTCCAGTTTTCTTGCTATAATTTTCTATTTCTATTTCTGATTTACGATTATTCGGGATATATGCACCTCCACCAACATTTGGTAACATCATTTTTTAAACAATAAAAAAGTAATTTTTTTTCTAAAAAGTAATTTTTTCTGACATAAAAATAAAAAAAATGAAAAAAACAAATTTAAAAAAATTATAGTCGCCCGTATCATCCTGTTCTTCTTATTCGATGAGATCATCGGGATTTGAAAATAATTTTTTTGATAATAATAATAATCCATGTATAGATGTTAATGTTTTGTTTGAATTGCAAGCCGAAATATTTAAAGAACAAACAAAAGGTTTACCTTCTATTGAAACCAACTATTGTATTTTTCCAGGTGATCCATTTATTAAATTTATGGATATAGTAAGCAAATACAGGGTGGGCCAGAAGTCCCCTGCACTTTTTGAAAATGGAAAAGACATCAAGTTATACTTAATGAGTAACGGCTCATAAATCTATTTGTTATTGAAATTATCATCTAAATTAAAGTTAAGAGTTGCTTTATGACTAGATTATACACATTTATAATGATGTATATACGCCCCATTTATCTTCTAAATTTCCAAAAATAAATACAAAAACAGTAAGTATTTGAAAAAAGGATTTTCTTATTTATCAAAAGGGTCAACTTGGTTACCTTGGTGATCTATGCACAACTGCATTCGACGGAAAGTACGGTCATGAATTCTTTTCAGAGTCTCTTTATCAAAACTTTCAAACAAGTTCTTTATGACACATTTCAAATCATCAACACATTCACATTTCATTGAAATAACCTGTCGCTTCAATATTCCCCATAAAGCGTTGTCACAGGAAGACAGGTCGGACTGCGTGCAGGCCAGGCAATCGGACCGAACTTACCAACCCATCTGTCTGGGAAAACGGTATTGAGATAGTCCCTCGTAGCATGGGCGGTATGGGAAGGGGCACCGTCTTGTTGGAAATTAGCGGAATACAAGAGTCCAAGTCTCTGCAATTCTGGTATGAAATGCGTTCGTAACAATTCAATATAGCGTGCAGAAGTTATTGCTCCTTCCATGAAAAATGGTCCAATTAAGTGATCACTACTCATTGCCGCCCATACCATAACACTTGGAGGATGCTGATGAACTTGTTCCGAAAAGAAAGGATTTGCTTTGCTCCAGAAAACCGAGTTGACATTACGCCCGTCACCGTAAAATGCACATTCATCAGAAAAAAAGAGCAGGTTCCTCCTGCGGCCAATCGGATATCTGACTAGAATGTCGCGACAACATTTGACTCTGAGATCACGATCATCATCCGAAAGATACTGAACCTTCACGGATTTGAAAGGTCTGTAATTCAAATCGGACTTTAATATTCTTCGAAGCGTTGTTCTGGGAATATTCAATTCTTCAGACCGTCTTCTGGAACTTAGCGTAGGGTTGGCTTCCACCGAGGCCTCGACATTTATAGCATAATCACCTCGCTCGCTGGGACGACCAATTCTTGCACTGTCATTAATACTTCCTGTTTCAAAAAGTTTATCCATCCATTTTCGAATCTGTTCTCCTCTCAGGGGTTCCACGTCATAAGACCTTCGTAACTGGTCCTTTACTTCCCGCATTGCTTTATTTGAACGATCGGATTCGTATAACCATGCGGCTGCTTGAATACGAAAAGGTATACTGTAGGGTGACGAGTCAGTCATCATAGGATTCAACAGAGCGAACTCCAGTTTACTTCAAAATGATATTTATTCAATAATCACAATGCAGTGCGATAAAAATTCAAATCTCTTTGAAATTAAGCGATTAATGATGACATGAAATCAAACCAATCATTGTCAAATTTCCAGGTTGAGATATCGGATAATCAAATTCTTTGAAACGGAATTTTCAAATTAGGAAGTAGAGATATCGAACAATCAGTTTCTTTAAAAACTGAAAGGAACAGAAGATCAGAAGATCGGATCTCTATGAAGAGAAGAGAAGATTGGATCTTTATTGATTACACATTACACTAAACGATAATGAGGTTAATTAATGAGATTATCAGATGGAAAGTATGCCTAAAATGCTCTCATCACATGTATTTGACCTCCTATACACATGTTAATCAAACTCAAGCATTTCTACACCGATTTTTACTATATAAGTTAAGGAATAATTCGCATTTTAAAAAGTGCAGGGACTTCTGGCCCACCCTGTATAATGATGTTCCATATGTTGAATTAAATAAAGAAAACATGGTTATAATTGGTCATAATAATGATTATGGATTCATTAGAGCAGTGTTACCAATTAGTAATACAGATTGGATAGAAACTAAAATTATCAATTATATCAACATTAGAGAATTGGTAAAAAAATTAAAATCTTTATCGAAAGAAAAAATTAGATTATTTGTTGATGAGTTTAATCAATATAATATTCATATTGAAAGTAAAAACATAATGAAGAGTTATTATGTCAAGTGTATTATAGAGATACTGTTTATAAAAAAGAAATTTCTGATATGCCTCAAAAATATGATAAGGATACTTATATAGGATTATATTCAAACTTAAATATTAATTTATTAAAATCTTACATAAATGGTTTGGCGCAGCAGGAAAAAATTTATATGTGGACAACACCTTATACTATTAACAATGACCATAATCATAATCATAATAATTTTAAAGAATCTTATAATAATAATGATGATAAAAATGATGATGATTCTGAAACATCTGAAAAAGGTGTAAATGGTAGCAAAGATTATAAAAATATTAGTAATTATAAAAATGTAAGTGAAGAAAAATATATATCTCAACATGATATTAATACTACATATAATCAAAATTCATCTAAATTTCATTTTCTTACAATTGAAAATAATAATGATGGAGTAGTTGAAGATACTATTAGACAACTATGTGTCGGGTCTACAAAATTTAAAATGGGATTTACGTCTAATCAGTTTAAAATTTTATCATCTTTAATAAAAACTAAAAATGATTCAGATTATGGTGGTGTTATATAATTTTCCAAAAGAGATCAAAGACCAGTATTTTTCTCTATTATATTATTATCAGATAAAATGTAATTTAGAGTTAGATATACCAATAAGAGAATGGCATCCAATCCCAAAAAGTGTAATATATGATGTTGAAGAATCAATTTATGATGATGAAGAATCAATAGTTAGTGAAAATAGATTTAAATCATCTTTTGATAAAACATTATATGATAAAGAAAATAAAATGACTAAAGAACGTGAAATATATAATAATATATAATAACTCTCAAGACCTTGATAATAGAATGTTTATATCTAAAATTAAAACACAAATTTTTTCTTTAAAAAACAAAATATGGAAAAGTTTTATTGTCTTATGTAAAAAAAAAGTTGCAAACAAAAAGAAGTTATCAATCTCATTTACAAAGTAAATTGCATTTACAAAATGTAGATCGAGTTGATGAAAGAAATATATTAAAATTAAATAATTATAAAAACTATCTAGAAACATTACCTATTGATATAAAAGTTAAAAAAATGTTTGATGATTATTCACATTCAGAATATAAAAAAGTTTTTAATAGTGAAGATGAACATGTACGAACCGAAGGTTCTAGGGCTTGGCCCGTACCAGATGGAAGATATTTATTTAGCGATACTGATGAATTTAACGAAATAGATGAATTTTATGAACCTGTACGAACCGAAGGTTCTAAGGCTTTGCCAGAGAGTTCCTCGCCCGTAACAGATATAAAATATTTATTTAATGAATCTGTTGAACATAATGAAACCGATGAAATTTTTTATAATGTATTAACAAACTTTTTCAAAATATTTAAGAAATCTTTCAAATGTTATATGAATGTAGAAGTACTTTATACAAAAAATGGACCTGATGGAATTCCTGAAGATAATTCCTGATAATACAAGGACATTTTACAAATTCACAAGAAATTCATAATGTAAATGATATACAACCCATATTTGAATCGATGATACTTAAATTAGAAAATTGTATAATTGAAGCCCAGTTACGTGAATCTGGTTGGAGATTTGTTAAAATACTATCTAAGAAAATAGTAATTGATAAATATAAAAATAATACTGGTGGTAGTTGTGTTCCTTTACCTTTCAGTTCACCACAAATAATCAACATAAAAAATGAAGATGATTATTGTTTTCTGTGGAGTATTATAGCACATTTGCATCCTGCAGAACATCACAAAGAAAGACTAAGTCATTATAATAAAGAAGAATACATAAATGAATTTGATCTCTCTGATGGATTAGATGAATTTCCATATGATTATAATAGGTTAATAAAGTTTCATAAAAAGAATAAAAATTTAACAGAAGTAAATGTTTTTGAATAAAATGTGAATTATGTTTCTATTGGTGATATTACTCCATTTTACTCAGATTCAAAAAAATTTTATTTGAATAATAAAAATTTATGTCAATCAGAAGTAGTATATAATGATAGAGGAAATTACATGCATCATAATATTTTTCACCAAGAAAATATAATATGTACTGAAAAATTTCAAATTGCTAAAACATTATCACCAATAATGATTAATCATAGTAATTATAAAGGACGTAATTTTAATTATGATTACGATTCCAATTATTCATCTTTATCTTTAGAATATCAACAAAAATTACAAAATTTTAAATGAAATTTTACAAAAATGTGAAACAGATTATCAACAACAAACAAAAATATTAGTACAAGAATATCACAATAAATATCAAAATAAGATAGAAACGATTCAAGAATTAAATGAAACCAATCAAAAAATAAATGAATGTTTAAAAAATGTCAACAACAATATAAAGAACAATATGATAAAGAATATAATTATCAGCTACAAATATTAAATCAAAATTATCAACAGTCTGAAAAAGATTTTCAAAGACATATCGATTTAAAACTTTAACACATGAAATATATCAAGATAAATTTGAAAAATTAAAACAAACAAAACAATCAGCACAAGCGAATATATTATATCATCAGGATCATTTTATATTGTATAAAGATGTTTCTATATTTACAAAAACTTCAGATAATGCTAATTTTCCCCGTCTCCAATGTATGACGAGCTTTAGAACTAAAGAAGAAATGAATAAACATTTGGAGAATTGTCAACAAAATGAAGCAGTTGAAAATACTTTTCCTAAAGATGATTATCTAATATATAATGGACATTATTTGAAAAATAAAGTACCCTTTACTATTTATTGTGATTTCGAAGCATATAATGTTAACATGACACAAAATTCTGTTAATGGTAAATATGAAAAAAGTGCAGCTGAACAAAGTAAAGAAAAATATTTATTTGAACAAAAACCATTATGTTGGGGAATGTACATCCATTCAAATTATCCTGAATTATTTAAATCAGAATATTATCAATACTATGGAGAAGATAGTTCAGAAATGTTTACAAAGAAAGTAGAAGAATTACAAGGACGTTTTTCACAATTGCTTGAAACAAATATACCAATGCTTCCATTAACGGATGAAGAAAAAATTAATTTTGTTAATGAAACAAATTGTTATTACTGTGGAAAAGAATTTACAAATAATTATAAAACTGGCAGAGGTAGATATCTTGATAAAATAAAAGATCATGATCATCTAAATGGATTATATAGAGGTGCAGCACATAATTCTTGTAATCTTAATGCTAATAAATTTAAATATAACTTTGTTCCTTTATATTTCTACAATGGTTCTAAATATGATTTCCATTTAATAATGAAAGATTTATTTTCATCTGAAAAATTACAACAACAACAAATAAATGTACTATGTAAAACAGAAGAAGAATATTTTTCAATGCAATTAGGTTGTATTAGAATTTTAGATGCATTTAGATTTTTTACTCCTTATTCATTAGATGTTATGGGAAAAACTTTGAAACCTGAACTATGTAAAATATTAAATAAATATAATTTAAAACCTTTGACAGGTATATTTCCATATGAATATATAACTCGAGATATAAATAGAATAAATGAAATAATGCAAGAACACCAACTTTCTTCACGTGATAAATTTAGATCAACATTAAAACAATCACAATTATCTGAAGAAGATTATGCAGAAGCTGAAAAGAATTGGTGAGAGTTAAATTGTAAAACAATGTATGATTATACAATGAAATATCTTCAGATGGATGTGTTAATATTATCGAATAGATCCATGTTATACATATAGTACACCAGGTTTAACATAGTTGGCAGGATTAAAACATACAAATGTTAAACTTAAATATTATAAAGAAAGTTCTTATGATAAATTATTATTTTTTGAATCTGGAATTAGAGGTGGTGTTTCATCAGTTTTAGGTAATAGATATGCTAAATGTTATAATAAGAAAGTAAATCCTGATGATTATGGTTATTTAAAAATTTTAAATCCAGAAGAAAGCGATCAATTTATAAAATTGTTTAATCAAAATATAGAAGGACTTATATCAAATGAAGAAAGTCAAGCAACAGTTGATGAATTCATGAGAAAAAACTATTTGTTATATTATGATTTTAATAGCTTATATTCTTCTTGCATGATACAAGAATTACCAACAGGTGAGATGGAATGGTGTAATATTCTAGATTATCAAAAAACATATAATGGGAATTATAATCATGGTTGTATATATGAAGTTGATTTAGTATATCCTGATGAAATAAAAGATAAAAAAAATTTTCCTTTCTGTCCCGAAAACAAAATTCCCAATATAGAAGATTTTTCAGATTATCAAAAATCTTTAATTCCTAAGAAATACAGACCAACAAAAAACTTATGTTAACACAAAGTAATAAAGGAAAGTATGTTGTTGAAGGAAGAATGCTAGATTGGTATTTAGAACATGGAATGATTCTCACAAAAATTCACCGGAAACTAGTGTATAGAAAATCTAGGTGGTTAAAAGATTATATAGAGTTCAATATTGAAAAACGTAAAATAGCTAAAAGAAATAAAGATGATTTTGGAAACGTGTTCTTTAAATTAATGAATAATGCATTTTATGGTAAGACTTTAGAAAATGTGCGTAATAGACAAAATATTGAAATAGTTTATGATAAAGATAGGTTTCAAAATTTATTAAGGAAACCTACATATAAAAGAACTACTAGATTCAGTGATGAACTACGTGCTGTACATTTACGTCGAATCAGCGTAAAGCATGATAAGTTTAATTTTATTGGATTCACTATATTAGAACTGGCTAAGCTATTTATGTATAGATTTATATATGATCATTTAGCACCTGCTTATGGCAAAAACTATAAATTACACTTTACAGATACCGATTCCGTTTTCTTAGAATTAACAGTACCGAATAATTCTTCACTTGATGAAGAAATCAATAAAATAAAAGATTTTATTCATCCTTCAGAATTATGTAAAGTAAAAGATGAGTTAGGAAATGAAGACTTCATAACAGAAGCTATATTTTTAAAATCTAAATGTTACTGTTATGATACAACTAATAATATTAAAACCCTTAAAACATTAAAAGGAATTTCAAAGGCATCAGTGGCTAAACAAATAACATTTCAAGATTATAAAAATACATTATTTAATAATAAAATAAAAACAGCATGTAATTATAGACTTAATTCAAAGAAACATAAAATGTATTTAAAAGAGAAACATAAATTAGCATTAGATCCATTTGATGATAAAAGAAAAATTTTACCTGATGGAATAATTACTTTACCTTTTTAAAGTTTATTTATTATTATTTAAATCCGTCTAGAAAAAAAAATTTATTATTTAAATAAGTCTAGAAAAAAATTTTTATTATTTAAATCAGTCTAGAAAAAAATTTTTATTATTCAAATCAGTCTAGAAAAACATTTTTATTATTCAGTAAACAAATCTTCTATAACTCTGTCATGAATTTTTTATCAATATTAATTGTGATAAATCCATAATCTTTTGACCAAGCATTGTTCCACGATTGTTTAAATTCATCTTTATTTCTTACGCATAAATCTCTTAACAAATCACTTAAGTTTCTTGCATTTATTTCAAATAGTATAAATATATTTGCATTCTTTCTAATAACACTTCCGTCTAATGAATACATACTTTGTGTTAAATAAAAAACACTACAGTTGTTATGTCTACCTCTTGTGAGATAATTTCTCTGAACTGACTGATTTCTATCATTAACACAATCATCAAAAATTACACAATGTTTCATTGTTTTATCTAGTTTACTAGGATCTTGCATATTACCACTATCATCTATTAATTGTATTTTTATATGCTTATTTTTATTGGATTCTACTAACTGATTATTTTTTGCTGCTTCTTCACACCACGAACTTATTTCTTCTTCATATTCAGAATTTTCATATTCTTTGAATAATGAAGCAATTGCTGTTTTTTAAGATTATTTTCAAATCCATATTTTAAAAATTGATAGACGGGTTGTTCTGCTGTTGTTGTATAAATTATAAGATTGTTATAATCCAAAAGGTTTGGTGTCGTGAGAATTTTAAATAATAAATATGTTTTTCCACATTCTAATCATCCACAAATAACTGTCAAAACCTTATTAGATAAATTTGGATGATGATTAGATTGAAGCTTTATTTTATTTAATGGAGGCACTTCACTCATTTTTTAATAAAAAATTTTGTTTTTATTTTTTTGTTTTTAAAGAAAAAGAATAATAAGAAGAAGAAAATTAAACTTCTCTAACCAAAAGATCTATCATAATCTCTTCACCTCCAAAATTTATTTCTTGTCCTTTCTCATCAGTGATTCTCATGTTAATGTTGTTAATAGTTTTTCTTGTAATAGGAAAATATATTAATGTTTGTGGAATTACATTTAATCTATAACCAATGGGTACAGTAAAAGCTGGAAAACTGAATATTAAATTTGACAATTTACCATTTATATATCCTCCTTCAATAATGTCACAATGTACAACAATTGAATTTATTTCAGTTATTTTTCGAATCTTCTCACCTAAATGATAACCTTGACTATAGGTTTGTTTATTAAATCCTAATAGCTTTGACAATGATCTATCATGATTAAAATCAACTTGATGATTTTCGTCTAAAGTAAGAGAAAATTTATTAACTGCCGGTTCAACTGCAAAATGTAATTGTTTCTTATCTTTAAATGGTATACCTAAATGTCTCTTAATTTCATTTGATATTGATTCAACTTCGTAAGAACCAGGAAGAAAAGTTAGTATTTTCCACGTTTTACCTTTATCAGTAGAATATCTAAATTGATCATTCACATCTTTGATAACGTTTTGAATAGTGTTAAATGTGGAGAAACTAGTCAATGCAATTTGATAATTTTTATTTTGTTCTAAATGTAGAATGGGTTCTAAATTACAAGTGTGTGATGAAGAAGTTGTTATAATTTTTAACGTCGTACTGAATTTTGATGAACCCAAAATCTCTGTTAGATTTTCTAATCTAACAATGATAAATCTGCTGATGATAATTCTCTCGAAGACATTTTTTAGTTAAAATTTTGAATAAATATTTTTTTATAAGAAAATTAAAAACAACAACATATTTCAGCTATACTTTTATAATCCTCTTCATTTAGAATCTTCTTTTCTAACAGTCTTTTCAATATAGCATGAATCTCATTGAAACTAGAATTATGTCCTTCTTTTATTGCGGATATTAAAATATTTAATCTATTTAGTAATTCTTGTGGATCATCTGGTAAGAATACAGTTGTTTCAGTTTTAAAACCTTTTCCTACTTTAACTCCCGTTGATAATAAATTTTCTAATTCTCTATAACGTTTAAGAGTTTTTCCTGCTTTAACTCTATCTAACATAGCTTTATATTTTATGAGATCTTCTACAGCATAATTATTTAAATCTGCTCCTCTTAAAAGGTCAACAAAATTTCTATCTAAATTAAAAGGATATTTATCTGGTGAAAAAATTAAACCTCGAAAAGGTTGTGGAAATATTTCTTTTTGTCCGAGATAAAATCTAGGTATTGTTTTTCCATCTATAAATGAAATAAAACGCTCAAATTGCATAGATTTTGGTAATTTCTTATTAATGTTTGATTCTAGTAATCCATAGTCATCTAATATAGTTTTGTGTTCTGGATCTGTTATATTAATTTGTTCATCATTATTTGTACTTTCTTTTTCAAGAGTTTTAAATGGTTTCATAGTTTTCTCAAAATCAGTTTTTACTTGCTCGGTTTGCTGCATTTTTTCAAACATATCAGATTGAATACCAGCTTTTATCATTCTATGTTGAAGATGATTTTCTTTCATAATATTTCTTTGTTTTATTAACTCTTCTAATTGTTTAATTCTTTTTAGATTATCAGATTTAATTTTATCCATTTTTAAAATATAATATTTGAATTTTGTGGTAACATTGGAATACAACAAAAACATTTTACTGAACAAATTATTTTTTATTGCTTTGGCGTCTGACATCTTTTCGTTTTACGTTTTGTTTAATAAAGTTTTGTTCAATAAAGTTTTTAGTTCTTCTAAAAAAACTTTATCATTTTCTTCATTAGAAATTTTACCATCACTAGAAATTTTGCCATCCTGTTTATTCTTGTCATGAACTTTTTCAGTCTGTAATTGAAATGATATTTGATTTACTTCATTAGCTATTTGATCAAATTTTTCAATCTCATCTAACGTAATAACATTATCATCACATACTCTTTGAAAGTAGTAATGTATTTGTCATAGACGTCTTTAACGTGAGAATGTTTATTTTTTAATGATTTTCGTTTCTTAGTAATTAAAGATTTATCTAACATTGTAACAAGTGAAGTTGCAAAAACACCCGTACCTGTTAAAGCAGTAGCAACTACTGGAATTACTAAAACACCAGAAGATATAACAATTGTTAAAGCACCTAAACTTATTGTTAAGAATATGCCAATTCCTTGTGTTACATTCCTAACTTTAGACCATCTCTTTCTTAATTTATAATAGTGCTCTAATCTTAATAATAATTGAGATTCCTTATCTTTTATATACCTAACTCTATCCTTGTGCTTTTCTTTATTCAATTCACTTATTTTTAACTGTGATAACGAAGGATACATTCTCGGGGTTTCTTCCACTTTTGTTTCATACACTTTTGTTTCTTCCATTTTTAAAGAAATATTTTTAGACACATAATTTTAGTTATCTGATATTTTAAAAACCTGAAAAATGGATAAAATTCATGAATTTAGACGTTTTTAAAAATACGAATTTTTCAAAAATGGTACTTTTAAAAGCGACTAAATTTATGAATTTAGGTCTTAAAAACCTGAAAAATGGATAAAATTCATGAATTTAGACGTTTTTAAAATTACCATTTTTTATAATTTTCGGTGTCCTGGAACGGTCATGATTTTCAAGAGAAAAATTGTAATTCTCAAATTTGAGATTCTTAACTTTTATGATTTTCGGTGTCCTGGAACGGTCATGATTTTGAGGGTAAAAATTGTAATTCTCAAATTTGAGATTTTGAAAAATTTGAAAAATTGGGTATTTTTAAGAACGCCTAAATTTATGAATTTAGGTCTTCATAACCTGTAAAAAATGACCAATATTCTTAAATTTAGTCGTTCTTTTAAAATACCAATTTTTAAAAACTGGTACTTTTTAAATGGACTAAATTTATGAATTTAGGTCCTAAAACCTGAAAAAATGACCAAAATTCTTAAATTTAGACGTTTTTAAAAGCACAAAAAATTTGAGAATTTTGGCCTGTCCTGGAACGGTCTTTTTCCCATTACTTTCCCATCATAAGTGACTTCGAGATTTTGACTGCTATGCAGAAGTAGAAGTGTGTGTCGCCGACCACGGCATCTCCACCCATGCGGTGACCGTTCTGGCACTGCTATGGGAAGAGAACATCAAATTTAGAAGAATGCCAATTTCTTCGTAATCGACTGCATCCTTCAATTTATTTCCATCAAGAAGAAGTATCTTTACCAACATTGTGACCGCAAAACCTCCTTCTCACGAAAGTTTCAAAATACAATTGTTGTATCGCTTATTTTTCATCATTATTAGTATCATTATTTAAAAAATAGTAAGCTTTAGAATGAAGCCTTGAGTAGACGAACAGAACATAAGAACAGATAGAGGAACTGTTGAGCACAAGCAAGGTTCATTTACATCTATTTATCAATGTATTTGCACGATAAACAGCAGTGGAAAATTAGTTATAGGCCTATTAGTATTGAGGTTATCAGGTTTCAGCATGTAGTTTAGCAAATTCATATTTTTCCCTTTTTTGTATTTTGGCATTGTTTCTGTCATGTTTTGTGATTTAATTAACATGTATACATGTGACGTACCGTATATAAAGGACAGCAGACAATGCAAATATGCATCCGGCAAACACAGCAGGATAGCAAGCAAGCAGACAAGTTGAATATGATAAATCAGCATAACAATGTGATCTCTATATTCATATCATTTTTATTGCTATTCATCCATGCAGTTTTGCATGATGTTTGAACGACGTTATCGAAGTAGCTGCCTCTCTATAATCCTACCGCAACTCATTGGGTGTGTACACCTCACAGTCACAGCACTCGGGTGGACATTCATATTCATTTCCTCTATTTAGCCTGTCTAGTATTTTTTTATTGAGCATAAAACTCTGACTGTTGATCTTGACTTAGGAACAGGATTGAGACGAAATGCATTTACAATTAGAGAAAAGTATACTACGTGCATAAATTTCCATCCAGGACGACACTCATTTGTAACTCAAAATCTGTATGTCATTAGCAATATGGGGAACATAACCGAGAATGCTTCCTAGGAATGCTACACCTTATGACTATTAAGAATCTGCGCGACTGAGAGTTCTGAGAGGTTCCTCCTCTTGTTAGATAGGATCAAAGAAAGACAATGCAATATTTTTTTATTTTTTGGCATGGAATGTCCTCAAGTAGCTTCCTTATGTACATGTATATGTATATGCACAGAATTAGATTCATCTGCGCGCGCTTCGGTTTCCTAGAAAGGAAGGGCTATATGTAGCCTTAATATCGAAATGGCACATCACAGAATTGGACAGCTTGCTCCTTCTCGAATGGATAATTCGTGTGTCGCTTGCTATTGGAAATGGCAAACAATAAGCTGTCAGCAGAGGACACTAGAGCCAGTGAGAGATGCGTGCGTGCTGTGATGTCACTTCACACACACCAAAACACACATCTTCTAGCTAACATTCGATTCAGTGTATGCAATATACAGTGAGAAATGCTGAGGAGAGGATGTGGAAACATCAAGTGAACTAATTTTCGTACGTCTGCCACTTTTTATGATAATGATCGGAAGGGCCAACATTATGGAGAAAACTTGTGCGCAATTATCTGAATTCTTCGAATCTGAAGGAATTTTGGCAATCAAAGCACTTTGCTGGAACACACATTAATCCGCAAGCGACGCACGACTATTTTTCCTATCCCTGTAAGGTATCAGGAATTCCTTTTTGCCCACTTAATAGGTTCCTTGATGTGCCGTCGATTTCGTATTAATCACACTTCTGGCAAACCGAAGCAGATAAACAAAATATTTAATTTTATGTGTATATGTATATATAGATGTGTGCATGTTATCATTTATCTGATGGGTTATGTATGCGAGAATGGTGAATACGACTCTTCCATTTCTATTTCAGATCTTTCCAAATGAATTTCAGACACTTCCAGATGGATTTCAGATTTCTCCAATTGAATTTCAGATATCTTCAAAGTTGACTTTCTGATCGACATCTGAAGTTCAATTGGAGAAATCTGAAATCCATCTGGAAATGTCTGAATATACATGGAAAAGGTGTAGCTGGTCATACGTTGGCCATTATTGATATTTTCTAGAAGGTTGATAAATTTCTATAAGATGACATCATTATCAACCAGTAAAAAGCATTTGTTTAGTTCAATCATTTGTTCAAAAATCCTCGATTTAATATTATCCTAAAGCTTCACGCAGTCATAAATGCAAACTTTCGGGCATATTTATATCCATAAATGGAAAAATTTAAAGTCCTCAAAAAATTTAGCAACATGTGATCGTGATTGTGATCAAAATGAACTATCAAATCAGATTTCAGTTTTTAGTACACGGTTTTAGTACACTGTTTGCTGACAAACGAGTCAGTAGGCCTGAATGCTTGTGATGCAGACATCAGCCAAAAGCAGCGACTGTACCACAAAAGTGTGTTAGCATAAATTTGTTATGCTGCCGTGCAAAAGATGATTCGGCTATGCAGACAAATAATTAATCCAGAAATATTCTCCAGAACCGTAACATCTTTGAGAACCATAACATGATATCAACCTAAAAATCAGTTGAGCTATTAGATTTGTGCTGTTTCATAAGATGGTCAGACAAAGCACTAACTTTATTGTTGGCAACTTTACTCTTGCTATGCTCGCTAACCTCACATTTTGTGTGACTTCATAAATCAAAAATTAGTCAGGAAATAACGACTTAATTTCACAAAATCTCAAATTATTTGGAAATAACAGTACAATAATTCAAACAAATACGATTCATGTATGAACCTGACATTGGATTCATTATGAGCCCCATGCCTTGAAAGAGCATGCTGCAAAGAATTGATGAGGTGGCATTGATCACATGAATGATGAACATGGTTTGTTATCCTTCCATGCAGAAGCATGGAGAATGAATTATTGTTTGTGGATTTGCTTTTATGTTAGCACCATTTATAAGCAGGTGAATGAAGCACACCTCAAAAGATTTTTTGTGATCTTCTGACTTTGCTTAAAGGTAGTTTTACGACAAACTTTTCGCAAAAGTACATGTAGTTGTAGCAGTAATAGTGAATTGTGTTTATTCAAAATAATTGAGAATCATAATATTTCATGCATGACGTACAAGAACATTGCAAAGAATGAACATAGGACATCATATCCATATACTAAGAAATAAAGTTTTCAAAGTCATCAGCGGGTTAAATATGAATAAAGAACGAAGGAGTAGACCTACATGCATCTACAAGTCGCAAAATACAGGAGACAAAAGACATGCTTTGCTTCTTAGCAAGCGTTCAGGAATCAAATCGTGTGGAGCATGTGGTTCACATTTATTTCACATTTGCATAAAAGTCTCAGAAACCGAAGTTTACGTAAGGAAGACAAGTAAGGTAAAAGGGAGCAATTACAATTTCGACTACAAATAATCTCGTGTGTACGATTTTGAAAAGAATGGATCCGTGTTCTTATTCTCAAGGGAAAGTGCCACAGTAGAGGAGATGCATACAAAATCAAGGATGCTATTCATGTTAAGTAACATGTTAAGCTCGTGGAAGACAGAGTCCAGACGCACACTTGCGAATGTTATCAAAATGATAGTCCCATTTTAAATTCTCGGACCAGTGAACACGAAGTATCTTCAAGTGTGAAACAGTCTGTGTTTGGATATAATGGGTCAAATTGCGAGGGATACAGAACGAGGAACTAATATTCTGCTTCTCGCCATCAAAACAGAATGGATGCATGGACGGATAGCAGATGTCAGTTTATGTACAGTATGAGAAAAGGCAAATGAAGAAACAGGCCATCAGTCAGCCTCTAGAGGAGCTCACGAAGTCGTCCGACTGCCATAACGTTATGCCGATGTATGCTGCATTGTTTTAGCCTATAGCTGCAATCTTCATTTTTATGATGAAAAGTTTGATCTATAATTGATAAATAAAGAATAGAGTGATGTAATCCTATTTGGATTATTCGTATTCCTTGCTTAAAATAATTTTCTCTCAATATTTGCATGACTAAGAAAACAGATAAAAAATAATAGCAGCTAAAACTGTGAAGTAAAATATCAATTGGATGAAATTCACACATTTCGGTGCATGGAACAGCCCTGAAGTAGACATGCTTGCCATAATACATCTGTTCGATTTGCATGACATTTGGGTGAAATATACTCTGTATTATGATGGCAAGCCTACATGCATAATGGACATTCTTGTCGATGGGCGATAAGTGCGAGTTCTGCGTGCGAAAATGTAATAAAAAGTGGCTAGCATTCGGAAAAATGCTGTACTTGCCACTAATAGGAATCTGAGTGTGTTTAGCTTCAATAAGTAGATCTGGTTATCGTACACACATTATACGTTGTCGCAACCTGGCATGTGATTCAAATCGAAATGCAAGACTTTTGTGAAGTCTGATAAAAGCCCGATATTGTATAATAATCACTCCAAAAATTGATTACATATTGATTAGTACCTACGCTTGTATGCGCAACGCTCTCTTTTTATTTCTCTCGACTGCTTGACCATAGTTTTATTTTTTGATATCAATGAAAGTAGATAATTTTTTCCATACTGCACAGAGATACGCCAAAACTAAATCTGGTATATGTAATAAAAATGTATGAATAAGTAATACACACCTACATGTAATTATACAACTACCGTGTCTGATGCATTCTTGGTAGTATAGGTCTAATATTGATAACGAAAAAGTATCAAGTTTCAAATACAGCAATATATTGAAATTTGCAACAATGAATTACGCTTATCACTATTGTTACTTCCTTGCTACTCCATCTTCATATAGCCCAACTGCCTAAAAACAGATGTTAACGAATCCCGGTATCCCGATTATCTAATCCCAGGATTCTGAGTCCCGCAAAAATACGATAATCCCGGGGGATTGAAACCTTACAGCCAAAACCCTCGAGCACCTGCATCCACGGCTGGATGTTCTGCGTTGATAAAAGGGAATGGTTTTGCCGTCAACAATCTGATACCATTATAACAATTTCCAATTCAGAATTATTCATCACAGGCTATTTTTTCAATTTCAAATTACATCGATACACTGAGCTTCGTAATCATATTATAAAAACTCGCTTAGAAGCACATAATAACCTTGCAATCAGATTGTCTGCTACATTACAAAAGTAGTTGATGTATCCTGGTGCAATAAATGATAACCGCTTTTCCAAATTAAGACTACCAAAAAATATGAACTAAAGATGTGAGTAAAAAGTATGTGGATATTCTTTGTTATCTTTCTTGATCAAAATTTCAAAAAACTTCCATATTGATCAAAATATTACAAAATACAAAAGTACAAAATCAATTTATTTCTGTAGTCAGTATGAAATTTTCTGAAATCAAAACTATATTTTTCATTTTCAAATGAAGCACTCTGAAGTAAGTCTGAAGTTTTCTGATGATCAAAGAGAATAGTTTCTGAAGTGCAATTGACAAATTCTGATCATCAATTGATCATTTCTGAAATGTAAATGATACTTTCTGAATTTTAAAAGCTCTGAAGTACAAATGAATTTTTCTGAAGTTAAAGCTCCATTTCTGAAGTACAAATGAGTTTTTCTAAAAATAAAACTCTACTTCCGATTATCAAATGGATGTTTCTCAAATCAATCTGAGGAATTCTGAAGTTTTCCTGAAAATGGTGCTAGTACGTCAGCCATACTACTTGCACAAGCTACAAATTCATGATGCTCCTTTTATCCACTAGCCATGGTAGATGCCTTGCATAGATATAAACCCTGTCATCTGCTCGTTTTTCATCACACCATAACTAGTCGCCAAATGAAGTCAAAATTTATCATGCAACTTACTGTGTGATCATTGCCGTCCCAGCTGAAGAAGAACTGACTGCTTAATTCGCATTTTAAAATCGCACCCAAGCTATCATATTCATTTTTCATCTTTATCGCATCATAAAAGCATAATAAAAGGTATTCTATGAATCCAGCGGGCAAGAAAATGTAGAAATTCGAGGCCGTGAAGCGGACGAGGATTTCTACGTATTTTCTTGCCCGCTGGATTCATAGAATAGCGTATCCTCTAAATCTATGGCAAATGTCCAATAACCAATGTGATAATGCGAATATTTCTATGAAAATTTATCCTCGCACACCCAAAAGGGCAAGATAAAAAATGTTGCCGTGCGACATTTTTCATATCATGGCAGATTACCTTTACAGATTAAGAGGATGTAATTTTTCAAAATTAGTCTTTTACAATAATCTCAAATGGATTTGATGCATCAATTTAGGTGAATAAATAAGAGAATAATGGACGCTGCAATCGAAGCCAATACCTCAGAAAATCAACAAAATATTGAAACGCAAAAGCTTCTTGAACTGTCGCTGAAACATTTGCGAAGGCGCTTGAAATCTTCTCCCAATTATTTTGATGCGAAATCAAGAGAAGAATCCAATCAGAGATCCACTTGCAACGCTACACATGCATCTCGAAGTTTGCAGATGCTTTCATATTCAAGTAGGATATTTAGCAGCAGCCATATTGACGAATTTATGAATGAGACAGATCCGGAACTTTATTTGAGAATTTCCAATCGTTATCATCGTCATACAGAAGAATTGGACATACTGGATAAATTGCTGACAAGATTATCTTATGGCAATGTCAGCTGGGAAGAAATAAATCGAACTTTTCCAACAAGCAAGAATGTACACAAATTTATCAGGTGTCAAGCAGACGCTATCCGAACCAGAAAATACAAAGAGATAATGAATATACTGTAGCATCAGGAAAAGATAGATCAAAATTCTTTCTCTGAAATTACAAGTACTCGTATAAAGAAATATAGTGCACATTATGACATCAACTGTTTTATGTAGCATTGGTGGACCCATTAGCGATAGCCGGCGTGTTGCAAGAAAGAAGACTAATTTTCTTGTTATGTTATGAAGAAAGCAGTGAACACATAAGGCCCTAAGAATGCCAATGACGATCGGATGCTGTCGGTGATGGCATCAATGAAGGAGCCGAAATTCCTCTCAATCCTTCCTTTAGTCACATATATTATGACACTTTTGTGGTCACCGCAAATGTCTGCAGCTAGCATAGAAATTTACATAGTCCAGGCGAGATGCACCGCAACACGCGATAATCAATTAATAAGTCTTGGAGCCGAGAGTGTCTCTTTAAGACTGATAGACCAAGTACGCAGCATTTTTTGCTGAGTAAGACCTACTTCTGAAATTAACACTACAAATTTCAAGAAGCGGAATTTCGTACTTGATAATCGCATGGCCGTCTTGATACTCGATGCTTGACGTACATTTCTAAGATCGGTCACTAGGAGAAGCGTTTCAGGTGTTTCAGGGATTTCAGGTGTTTTTTAAACGGGGCGTTTTTGGGTTCCAACAAAAGAATTTTTGAATTTTGTTCTACTGATAGGGGCCTGGCATTGCCTCTCCGGTCACAATGAGTCATGAGCGAGAAAAATCGGTGCTGAAATGGATGCTATGTGACTCGGGTTGTAACTCTGCTGGAATGCAATATTTCGTATGTACACTAGGTGACATGCCACGCTCAATCACGCGTAATTACACATGACCCTAAACATCCGTGGCTATGCGGGACATTGCTGCAATATAATAATAATTAATTAATTAATATTTAACCACAAAATCTGTACAAAACATTCAATGTGGGGACACAAGTAAAGATAGAAAAAGTGAATAGAATTAGATACGCGCAAAAAAGAATGTTTTTAGTCTCCGACGAAAAGACGGTAAGTTATCCATACATGTTAAATCCGGAGGCAGACTGTTCCAAAACGTCGGACCAGCACTGGAGAAAGATCCCTTGGCACTCATCGAATATAGACGTGGAAGATGGAGTACAGGTGCATTCTGTGACCTTAGTGAGATTGACATGCTGGCTGATGTTTTAGGTACACCGGTGCATTACCGTATAAGCATTTATACACGAGACAACAGATCTTGAAAGGAATCCTCAAGCGTACTGGCAGCCAATGCAGTTCTCTGAGGGTCTCTGATATATGAGCCGATCTGGGGAGTCGACGGACGTATCGGGCACACGCATTCTGAATTTTTTGTAATCGATTAATTGATGCTTTACTACAACCAGCGAAGAGGGAATTACAATAATCTATGTTTGTAGAAATAAATGCACACACAATTGTTTCAGCCGTCCTATCATCGATAAAAGACCTTATGCGATACAAATTACGCAGAAATAAAAAGGATTTCTTACAAACATTGTTTTCAAATGATAAAATATTGTCAAAATATACTCCTAAAGTTCGCACACATGGGGACAGAGGTACACATATATCACAGACATAAATGGACAAAGAATTCAGATAACGAATGCGAGAGGCTACCTTGATCCACATACAAATAATTCAGTCTTATCAATGTTTACCTTTAGCCTGTTCGAGTTGAACCAACCACATAGATGATGTAAACACTTCTCTAAAGTTAACAGCTTGGAGCACATGTCTGCGTTAGAAAAGGAAAGGTATACATTAGTGTCATCTTTGGTGCGACAAGCCGTAAGAGGAAATCACATCAGAAATAGGAGTAGTGCATAACGAGTATAACAAGGGGCCCAATACTGAACCCTGAGGGACTCCATACGGCACATGTTGAAATTTTGACATTGCACCATCAACTCTAACAGCCTGACTCCTATCGGACAAATACGACCTCGACCTGAACCAGTTGATCACAATCCCTGAGAAGCCGAATAGATTTTGCAATCGATCCAATAGGATGGAGTGATCGATTGTCTCAAAGGCGGCTGTTATGTCAAGGAGCACAATACATGATGTGTGACCGTTGTTGGTCGCAGTGGCCAGATCATTACAAAACCTACATAGTGCAGTTTCTGTTGAATGACCAGCCCTATATGGAGATTGCCAATGTGGCAACAATGAATTATCTGAAATAAACCGTCCCACCCGAGTCGCTACAAGTCTTTCAATAAGTTTAGAAACGAATGACAGCGTCGTGATAGGTCGGTAGTTCGCGAATAATTCCTTGTCCAAACCACTCTTTTTCAACTGAGGGGTCACCACACCACGCTTCATGGCTGCCGGGACACTTCCAGTTTGAAGGCTGATATTAGCCAGTTTGCACAGTATAGGTGAGAATACGCTTTTCAGTTTTATGATTATATGAGAAGGGATAGAATCAAGGAAGAAATTCTTTGGCTTCATCCTGGTAAGTGCTTCAACTTCGTCTTCTTCTACACGAGCAAAATCAGTCATTTGAGACACAGGAGATGAACTTTTGAATTCCCGAATACATGTTGGTATGAGATCGTCACGTATCTGAGACAGCTTATAAGCAAAACTTATATAATTATAGTTATATATTATACAGTAGAATTCGCATATATCGGCGCCTCAAGGGACAGACGAAAACCGCCGATATATGCGAACTCCCTGAATTTTGAAGTTTTGTGAAATCTACACGAGCTCTGAGATCATGCCATGCATCATACAATGTATATACGTGTATTTACTCATGAATTATTGCGTTGCTATACTTGAATACATGTACATATTGACTTATTGTCCAACATGTACAGTACATGTATATGTAATTGTGTCTATGTATTCAATAGATATCTAAAAATTGTGCCTTTCTGAACTGATGCTTGCAAGTATCAGGTAAGTATCGCAAACCGGATATCACTATATGTTTGTCAAAAACTGAGTATGCTTTTTGAATCAAGAAGATTGAAGCTTCTTCATGCCTACATGCTTACCTGCTATATGAAGCACAAAACAAAGAAGAGTATGCATAAATCAAGACAATCTAAGTCAATCAAGATGCTGCTAAGAGTCACGTGCAGGCGAAACCATAGAGATGGATGGGGTGGCGAGCCGCTTTCTGTCTAGAGAGAGGACATGCATCGAACTCAACAATGTTTTCGACGGTAGCTTGTGCTCCTTTGATGACGCAACAGTCACTAAGTCAGGTCTGACAATAGCATCGTAGGTGAAGGCGTTAACAATGCAATCATCACGTCGAATGAAAGACTAATCATGTGAGAATTATCAGTGAGATACAGTGGCAAGCCTACTTATCTTTCCTCGGCTGCTAGATTCTACAATTTTGATCAAACCCCCAAACATGATCGAGATGAATTGTAGAAGATCTAAATTTTCACATGCCACTAGAATAGTTAGAATCGGATAGTCCTAACAGAATCTACAGCCATCCGCGTCCACATATACTGTCATTCTAGTGACTCTTCTAGGCAAAACAGCTTGAGGATTTCCAGGAAATCCGCCGTTATAAACGAATTTTTTTCTGTCAGGGACAGCGAAAATGCGCCGATATAGGCGAATCGCCGATATAGACGAAGCCGATATAAGCGAACTCGATTATATGGAAAAGATAGGAAATTCTGCCGGGACAAAAAGAAACCGCCGATATAGCCGAAGCCGATATATGCGAATTCTACTGTAGTATAAAGTTAAATATAAGTTATATAAGTTAGTATAGTTGGCAGTCCTGTTATATAGACTTTGCGTCTAATATGTGTCTGCATGTATCAAAGGCTAAACAATGTGAAAGGACCTCAATTTCATGCTCAGGGAAGACAAAACATGCGCTTAGCGGTTCATCCGTGGTTCAAGCGGCAGCGCAGACAACCGTAGACGCAAACTATAAACGCTCGCCCGCACGTATTCATAAACATTGCCCATGTTTTAACAGCATCAGATCAAGTAATTTCTGACTCTTAGTGCAGCGCGTATGTAAGCGGATAGAAGAATAGAATGTCCTTAACCACACTGCCGTGTTAAGGTAAAAAGCTGTAACTGCGATTTTCCTGTTTTTCAGTAGAAGCTTTTTTGTGTTCTTGATTCGTATACCTAATTGATAAACGATAGCTGCGGAATGATATTTCATTTAAAGATAGTGAATGAAGGTGCATTTAACCGTGAATCAGAAATTTCTATATTACATTGTCACTATTGATCAGGTGAGTTACGGCTTTTTACCTTAATATTATACGGCATATAATAATATAATGATGTTTACTTCGTTTTCCAACAGCTCATGGACAGTTTGATGAATAAAGATGTGAAAGGACGATTAGTTGCAGAGATTGAATTTGAGAAAGTGACTGATGAACATGCAGGTGAACGTGTAGTGTTTCATTTTGCATCCTATTCTGCAGAGACGATACATGATCCCAAAGATTTCTATCAGCGACACATGGCAAAAATTGCATCTCGACTAGATTCATTTCATGAGCATGGATCCAACTTGCTCTTATGTCGCACAAAACACATTCATATTCAACTCAATGTGTTAAACTAGATTTGACTACAAGATTTGGGAAAAGCATTCATGAGTCAGACGTCCGCGTGCCTCCTTTTCCCTGCCGCAACGAAGTCAGGGGAGAAACGGAGGTCTCTGATTGGCTCACATAGTGTCAAATGTGGATTCGCAGGAGATTGTAAAAGCAGACGTCTCCCCATTTTCTCTTCATTTCATTTTCTTGACTTGGAAAGCGTGTGTGACTTGCTGAAGCCATTCTCCCCTCTCAACTTTGTCTGATCAATCCTGTTTGCAAATTTACAAGTGAGTGTCATGACTGTCTGGCCTAAACCTTACCAGCATTTTAGAAGAGAGACGCAGGAGAGTGTGTGGCCGATGATTGTACAAGCTTATTTTGTTGAACCATCACCGCCTCCACCACCTAGACGCTTTACCTTTAAGTCTTTTAGGGAATTGAAACTCAATTCGGGTCCTAAGCCCAAGACATTTAATTTACTGGACGATGACGAAGACTTAGACTTTGGTGATAAGCTTTAAATCCTGTGAACGCTCCAAAAGGTCCTCTTAAGGGCCACCTCATATGTCACTGCTAAGCTAACAATTTTCTTTTCTCTGATGATCATGAATGTACTTAGTGGTATTCTTTCGTTACAGACTGCCATGGCCATGAATCTTACTCCAACTGCAGCATCACGGAATCCTCAACATCTCGAGCTGTGGAATCCGAAAATTGAAAAGGTAATTCACGGCTATCCTACCTACAAACAACAAGTGCGCTACAACGGTGTTCGACTCTATCTTCAAACGCCGGCGGTATACTTACCAAAAGTGGATACACAAGTAAATCGTTGCGGTCAAAACCTGAGTATCCCTATTGATAATCTGTTGCGACAGCAGCTTGACATTTTAGAAGACGTTGTGAGGCAAAAGGCTCTTATTCCTACTGAACTATTACAGTTGTGGCCAGAAAAGAAAACTTCTTATTATAAACCATTGTATCGCGGCACTCGCTGCTATATTTTACAAAGCAAGTATTGTAAAGTCACTTCAGGAGTGACAGTTGAACAATCAGTTGAAACAGAATTGTCATCGTTAGGTGCAGGTTTTGTTCATTTCATATTGAGGTGCCTGCTGTTTATGTGGGACCTCATCAATCTGACGGTAATTTGATTTCTCTCAATTTACGCATTGCTCAAATTCATCATCAACCTGAGTTAACAGAACTTGATCACATTGAGAAAGTCATTGATTCTTGTGTCAAAGAGTGTCAAGAACCTGTCACCAAACCTAAACGTCTTCGCACATCAAAGAAAGATGGTGCTACCACCAAAGAGAAATCTTAAGTATTGTAATCAGTTAGTATGTAGTGAATGTGGAAAACGCGGCCTTGCGCGTTATGTTCAAATAAAACATTATCATCATGCTGTATGTATCTTTTGTTATGTAAAGGACAGACATCCTTGTAAAGTTCCTGCTCAATGTATTATTTTGTAATGAAGTCTTTTTGATATTGTAGGTTGTCATCTTCATAGACAGTGAGGGAACACCCATGCAGGCATTGAGTGCTATTGCAATGAGAGAAAGTGATCAAACTGTTGTTAGTGTATATCATAGATTTGCCTACTGTCCTCCACACAAAGACGAATGGTCACGACGTCATGTGCATGGACTTGATCCTTCTATTTTGATTCATATTGGATTTGTAAATGAAACGTATTTGATAAGTGATTTCAAACGGTGGTTGTCAGGTTTTCATATTGTTAAAATATTAGGAAATGATTCTGAACGAGAAGCAACAACACTTCAGTTGCACATTGATAATTTATATCTACCATGTTGGGTAGATCGTGTAAGACAATCATATGCATTCTGATCAAAAGAAGTCTAGAGATGAAATGACTTTTGACATGGCTATATGTTTCGGTGAGAGACATCACCTTTACAGACCACCATCCCATTGTAATACTAGAAATAAAGCTACCTACATTGCAAAACTCTCTTCACGCTGGCATTGTAGTCTCTATGACGTTTATGGACTGTATCTATATTATTGTCAACAGCATAGGTCTATGTAAAACATGTTTTTGCTCCTTGTGAATGAATGATGATCATTTTATGAAGTGTATTCTGTACTTGTAAATTTTGTCTGGTGTTGAATAAACTTACAGTGGAACATGATTGTTATTTCTGTTTTATTCATAGTGGAAGTCATTGAAGCAATGTGAAATCTATAGTTACAACGTTTATGATGGCGCATCGTACCTTAAGTAACCACATGTGTCATTTGACACTTGATCAACAAGGATTCGATGGATTTTTACAAGATTGGAAACTTACATTTAAAATGAAGATGAATGATATGAAAGTAGTGCTCACTGAAAGCCTTCCTCTCTTCAAAAGATTGATGGAGAGTTTACAACCTCAAGATGTAAAGGGTAGACTCATTGCTTATATAGAGTTGAAAGATTTACAAAAACCACTTCGTTTTGGATCCTATTGCACAGAATGGATTACTCTTAGTGATCAATTTTATAGTCGTCATATGGAGAAAATTATGGAGAGAATAGAAGAGACGTTGGAAGGAAATGCATACGTTGTTGAACATATCATGATTCAACTGAGTGTGTTTACATCCACGACTTTGTTTGATGCGCGACACATTGTGTAGATGCAATAAAGATTTCTTTTCACTGAGTATTTTGTAGTGGTGTATAGCGCAACATGAGTCATTGCGCTTTGTGCATTACTATCAGGCTCTTTGTTAGATAAATGAATGCGTCTTTGTTCGAGAAAGGGGGCGTGTCACAGCATGAGTCATTGCGCTTTGTGCATTACTATCAGGCTCTTTGTTAGATAAATGAATGCATCCTTGTTCGCTAGAAGGGCGTGTCACTCAAGTCTTTGTGAGGACTAGAACGACTTTGTAAGAGGGAAGGTTTCCACCCACGCAGTCAAAAGTTCACGTGTGATAACTCTTTGTCACATAACAAAGACAGGGAAAACGAGAAAAGGGAAACGCATGTGATTGGAGCTAGGTCTGCTTATAAAACGAAAGACTGAGCTCTTGGCAATCATTTCCGTCCTTGCGCTAACCATGCGGTTGCTCGAAGCCATCAACTCCTCTGCTCTCACACTGGGTACACTGAACTCCTTTACTTTAGCATCCGGTAAAAATGCTTTCAATCAAAAGATAACTCATCATGGAGAAGCCGTAACCATAAAAACTCCAAGTCAACGGATAGATTATCTAAAGATTATGTCAACAAAGTATGGACTGGCCGTGTGTGTGCCGTTAGACTATTGGACACGGTTACAATTCAATACTCTTGAAACATTCCTGAAAGAAAATCTCACCATTCCCAAAGAAATTGTTCGACACAATGAGAAGCGGCCACAAGTTCCCATCATGGAAAGACGATACATGTATGTGCATATGGATAGACACTGTCTCATCATCCATGAAAAGGAGGGCAGCGAATTCGACTTACTCAATTGCAAAACACTCCCCATTTTGGGAAAAGGATTCTACTCCTTCGAAATTAAAATTCAAACCATCTACATGGGTCCGGGCAGGGACGGAAGGTTGTTTACGTTGAATCCCTATCTTGTCTCCATCACCTTTAAAATTGATGTCCATGTTGATGATGATCAACTACAGTAACACTCTCCACACACTGAGAACGCACCATCGGTCTTTATGAGACCACGGCCTAACGGCCACCGTATCAAGAAAGAAAATGTACACTCACCATGCCACACATGAACATGACTATCTCCTTCTTTCTTAGGCATACCATTCTTCACTCAGGTTTTAATCATGTCGAAATTATCAGCATGGCTCCATGTATCATGGAAAAGTCAGTGTGTTACATTTCATGATACGAAACGTCAACTTCAGATAACTCTAGAACGCTTTCATCTACGAAGGTTGCATCGCGCAATCCTATCCAACTCTTGCCGTGTCATTAGCGTAGGAGACGGCATTGTATTTATTCGCATTCAAGAGATGATTCTACATAATGATCACTGCTACATTGTGATTCCAAAACCCTCATGAGATAAGTATAAAAGGGAAGTTCACTCCACCCTCATGTCATTTGTGAGTCATGCTCCCCATCCGCATCATCAACGCCATGCGCGAAATGAATCTCAGAAGAGACATCGATTTAGAACAGTTGCATACCCATCTTCCCGATTCAGTCTATCATCGCGGTCGTCCGCAAATGTTGGTCATTCGCATGAACGACGGTCGAAATCTTCAAATCTTTCGCTGCGGCAAAATCCAAGTCCTAGGAAACCTTTCTCATTTCGTGATGCAGTCCATGTGTTACGAAGTCGTCAAGAAAATGCGAACACTCATGCCTCATCTCCGCCTCAGTCCCCTGACATTGAAGAATATAGTAGTGTCTGTTCAATTGAATATGTTAGTGAATCTAGCCAACATTAAAACCAGTAATCATTGTATATTTTATGAAACTGAACTCTTTCCTGCTGCTCTGATTCGGAAGTGGCATCCTGTACATATTGCAGTGTTTCACAACGGACATTGTATCATGACTGGTTTACGTGATATCAGTAAAGTAGCTGACATTGTTAAGTCTTTAATGCGTTATCTGTATGAGTCACAGTTAATAGAATCGTGTTAATCACATAATGCGTTTTGAATGAGTCATCGCAATGAACTATCGTCCACACACGTGTTGGTGAAAAGGTCATCAACAAGGTTCTTCGCTTTATGATGAGTCAGCGCTATTTATAGACATGAAATGATGTCCACACACTTGTCGGTGAAAAGGTCACGCTGTCGGACGTGAGGCGCCATCGATGTTGAATGACACGCCCACACACGTGTCGGTGAAAAGGTTGAACAAGACTGATTAGATTCGTATGACTGGCGCCTTACCACCTCGTGAGTCAGAGCTATTTATAGACATGAGTAAGCAAAGTGGTTGATGTTTCCTAAGCCGAAGAAATTGTCATGATGTTACATTCGTTGGTGAGGATGATAACTTACAAACTCTAACATGGTTTTGACTTTATTTTATACTTTACCTATCTTGCAAATAGTGAAATACTTATGACTTCATTTTATATTTCACCTATCTTACAAACTGTACAAACAGTGAAATGATTTTAACATTAATTCAAACTTTACAATCATCAACTTTATTTCTAACTTTACAAACAGTGAAGTGATTCTAACTTCATTGATATTTCACCTATCTTACAAACAGCGACATGGGTATAACTTTATTTCTAACTTTACAATCATCAACTTTATTTCTAACTTTACAAACGTCAACTTTATTTCTAACTTTACAAACAGTGAAATGATTCTAACTTCATTTATATTGCACCTATCTTACAAACAGCGACATGGAGATAACGTTATTTCTAACTTTACAATCATCAACTTTATTTCTAACTTTACAAACGACAACTTTATTTCTAACTTTACAAACAGTGAAGTGATTCTAACTTCATTGATATTTCACCTATCTTACAAACAGCGACATGGGTATAACTTTATTTCTAACTTTACAATCATCAACTTTATTTCTAACTTTACAAACGTCAACTTTATTTCTAACTTTACAAACAGTGAAATGATTCTAACTTCATTTATATTGCACCTATCTTACAAACAGCGACATGGAGATAACGTTATTTCTAACTTTACAATCATCAACTTTATTTCTAACTTTACAAACGACAACTTTATTTCTAACTTTACAAACAGTGAAGTGATTCTGACTTCATTTACATTTCACCTATCTTACAAACAGTGATATGGTTATAACTTATTTTATACTTTACCTATCTTGTAAACAGTGAGATGATTCTAACATTAACTCAAACTTTACATTCATCAACTTTATTTCTAACTTTACAAACGTAAACTTCATTTCTAACTTTACAAACAGTGAAGTGATTCTGACTTCATTTTATATTTCACCTATCTTACAAACAGCGACATGGTTATAGCTTTATTTCTAAACTTACAATCATCAACTTTATTTCTAACTTGACAAACGTTAACTTTATTTCTAACTTAACAAACAGTGAAGTGATTCTGACTTCATTTTATATTTCACCTATCTTACAAACAGCGACATGCGTATAACTTTATTTCTAACTTACAATCAACAACTTTATTTCTAACCCCCCCCCCATCTTACAAAATGATTAAAATTTTTACTTCTGTCTAATGAGTGACGATCCCATCTTTATGTCAAAAGAAAAAAAACACAGTATGTACATGATATGTTATTTATCAACACAACCGATTTTCATCACAGCCACATGTAATTAATACTGATGGTAGCAGAAAACAAAGTTTTTATGGCTCGCATCACCGGAGAAAACAAAGTCACTCATGTACAGGGAGAAAACAACGTCAGGAAAAACCAGTTGATATGTAAGTCATGATATGAAGTGATCAGGAGTTGGACGCATGTTCCAAGGCACTCACTCACAACATCCCATAGAAAACGCCATGGAGTAAAAAGCAAAACATCAACCACAACAGAGAGGAAGCATTCATCATCAGACATCGCCGGACGGAGGAAGAGAAAGTTTCTGTCTCTTTGGTGGAGGTAGATGAGTGTCTGGATGGCCGTACGGTAATGAGTGGTTAGGGCTCATCCAGCATCGCTTGTCTTCCCAAGCTGAGAGACCTCGTTTCCTAAACGTCGTTGTTCTGACTTGGTGCGACTGTGATTTTAAAATGGTCATTTTTACTTTTTTGATTTTGAGAGAATCTAAGGCATCTTGATAGTCCCCATGTGTCATTTTTCTAACGATTGACTTCGAGATGCCTTTCGCCCGTTTTATAGAAAGCTCTGAGGATTTTAGCTTCATGGAGTACATCTTGGGGCGAAGCAAGATCATCTCCTCTATCTGTTTGCCGGCACACTCATCCTTGAAGCAGCCAAGCTTCGCTTTATTTGAGGTAGAGTAAAGCGGATGGTCAGTGGGATAGTTGGAACTATCAAACTTGGGTGCTAAATATTTTAAAATGTCGTCCTGCTTGACTTGGCTCGTGGTTGTCAAAGCTAGGAAGAAGCTTTCTGTATCACCTCCTACTAATTCCACACGTTGGAGAAGTGGACATGTCTTAAAAGTGTGGTAAAATAACTTGTACATTTCTAACTTGGAGTGATCCAAGACAGCTTGACCGACATAAATGGGCTTACAAAGTTCTACTTTAGATTTTAACATTTTAAAACCAGTGATGTCTTCGGAAATGACATCATGGTGGCAAAACAACGGCGAGCGACATAACTTGATACTCGTTTCCGGATCAGTTACGATACGATAGTCCATGCGCTTTCTTACATCCTCCATGGTTTTACCAAAGAGGACATTATTCTTAAATTTAAAGAAGTCCTTTTCGAAAGGATTCTTGGATTCAACCCGTTTCTTGCTATTAAATTCTATATACGGTTTTAGAAAGGGCTTCTGCCTAAACTGGATAGCGCGATGGACTTTATCAAGTTGCATACCCATACGTAGATAGAATTTCAGGATGGAATAGTGAACGATGTAATGCTGCTTGTTCAATTGGGTGAGCAACAACTTCCTAGTGGCTTTATACTTTAAGTCATTTTCCGCCTAATACTGCTTATTGTGTTCTTCCATAAAGGGAGAGAACATATCTGGACTGACTATGCCAGATTCGGGTTCGAGAGGAAAATCAACGGTCCTATTCTTAATGCAGTCTGGATAGATGAGGTCGACTTCAAATAAATAACCTATGTCGGCCTCATCTCCCAGTGCCATAATGTGTGCTGGATTGGAGAAGTGTTCAATGTCATGGGGCTCTGCCCATTGGAAGTCAGACTGTGGAAAAGGCTTGGAGAGTGCACTCCCATACAAATTATTTTGGTCTATGTACATTAAATGCGTGGTCGATCTTATGTCTTGGGTGCAGTTGACAACATGTTTGTTAACATATGTTAAGCCACCCCTGATACCACGTTCAAATAACGTATACATTTCTGCATCTTGCAGTAAATGAATGCTCTCTTTCGTCATCTTGAAGGCTGACTGATAGGACAGACCCGGCAGACTAACAAAATGAACGGGGTCTAAGGCGTCCTGTTCTAATGTGACTTTCCTAAAAGTCTCAAACACGTCAGCCAACAGATAGACGTCTAATTTTAAGTAGGCAAGCATGTAGTCACCAAACGTGCGGCACCTAAATTCTAACCATGTTTTCTCTGCATGCCTATAATCATCCAGCGAACAGTCCTCACCTGTCAAATCATTTTTAAATTTATCGATGGACGGAAGGGATGTCTCCTTCAATGTATCCATTGAACTAAAATAACTATAAGGAAACACCCCTTTCCGTCGTATCAGACTGTCACTTATGTTGGGATAGTCTTTCCTTAAATGTTGAGTGAGGGGAAGTGTTTCTAAATTATTAGCCAACGCGGCTAAGGAAGAAGACATAAATTGAAAACTATCTAGAAACTTTATGTCATAGAAGACAGGCTTCCCCTCCTTCGTCTTATCGACTTGGACTTTAGCAGTGATGCACATAAATTTTTCCTTACTTTGTGCAATCACTTTGGATGACCAGGATTTCATTTTACCGAATCCATGGCGAATGATGATGTGAGCATCATAACATTTAAAGTTATGAAAGATGACGGGGAGCGTTCGCTGTTTGAGCCTAAGTCTCAGATTGCATTTACTGCATAAGGCAGACTTAAATTTACCACTGAGATGGCAATGGTCCCTCACTTTCTTATGTTGCTGATCATCAAAGGATGAACAGCAGCGGGGACATTCCGTGGTCCTATCAAATTTGATATTATCGGCTTCTGTGAAGCACATGGGTTTCCTAGTCAGCTCCGTTTCATAGCGTTGATGAAAACGGGCTTTCCTATCTAAAAAGTTGAGGAAGTTTTCAACACACTCCTCGCCTTGCCACACATGCATCTTACTTTGATTCCTATAATATGGATGCCAAACTTCATAACAGGCAATGGCTGCTGGCTCATGACTTAGATCTTCTTGTTCAATATAACATTCAATGTCCGCATAGACGGTACATATGGGACTGAGCTCATTGCCGTTTTCTTCATACTTATAAAATTTATCTTTGGGCATGACTTCTATTTGAATTTACCCCGAGAGCACCACTCGTAATGCTCTTCAAAAAATGCTTTTGATGTGAAACGCCGTGTGCAGCGATCACAGTAATAATGTTTGTCATCATAACTTTGTTGGTGGCGATACAATCTAGAAATTTTAGGGATGCCACAATAATGCCATTCTGGGTGGTTGTCGCTATACACTAGGAGAAGATTGACAACCCGGTCGAAGTTACTTTGGCGATTATTATACCTAACGCCCTTCAGACCTTTTTCCCAGAGATGGATGACAATCTTAATATTATTCAATTTTTCAAATTGGGCGACGCCTTTAAAGTCTAATGTATTGACATCTAACCCATCAAACCTAAGCTCATCCTCCCATTCACGATACTTGGCGATTTGTTCACGACTTATACCTATGTCATTATAGTGAAGAATGGAGAGGACGGCATACTTGAAACACTGGGACTGACACTCTACATTGATGACAGCCTTTTTGTCAGCCAGTGCTTTGGGGAGGGTGAAACAACCGCTCCCTTGTAAATTTTCTAAAAGATTTATTTTGATGTCTACCTTCTCTATCCCATCAAAGACCAGACCGCTGTCTCTTTCATTAAATTTGTTTAAGTTGCTGACGAGATAGGTCGCATGTCTCTCTATCCACTCGTTTACATCACCTATGAGATCAGCAGCACAGGAGGCTATCCTAATGGTCACAGTGGACTGTACTTCTCCCGTGCTACTGTCTACCTTATTGAAACGAGCAGTGAGATAGAACATGCCCTTAATTAAAAATCTATCTGAACTCGTCAACATTTGATGAATTAAGCCTATATGATTCATCAAGAAAGGATGAATGTCCTGCACAGCTTCAGAGCTTTCTAACTGATAATCGCGAACGAGCCTCTCAAGGGAAAACTTCCTCAGCCCTAGAGTGACGTTGTTGTCAGTGTAAAGCTCAGTGGGATGAGTGTGACAGAGTGTGTGCGAAGAAAGAACAAACTCTGTAGGAAAGGTCTTCTGACACGAAGAACAGGAAAAGCCGACGTGCGATGAAGGATGCTTCCTACCTGTTATTGTCGGTGGTTGCCTCACACTGCCACAGGAACCGCCTTCGATGTGGACTCGGAAGTTGGTGCTGTTGTAGACCGTGCGTCCACAACCTTCGCACTTGGGCCGTTGAGGGATCGGTCGGCGTTTTCCTCCCCTGCAGGCATGGCCAGCGGTGTGACGCCTCAAACTGTAGGCTGAGGCGAAGACCCTGTCACACCGCTGGCATCGAAAGTCCTCCTCTTCGACTTCAATCTCCCTCTCCTCTCCGACGATCTCCGAACTCCTCCTGCTCCACCAATCTCTCCACCGACTTGACGGAGAGGAGAGGGAGGTCGACCGCTGCAGGTGGTGGTGGCGATGCTGGGATGACGATGGGACGGGAGGGAACGTCACCGTCCAGGAGGTAGGTCGCCAGATCTGTTGAGAAAAAGAGAAAAGAGATTAGTAACATGATCAACATTTCAAGTTTGAAGTCTTATCTCCCTATTTCCCCAATCACGATTACTTACCATCTAAGGACTGTAACTCCGGCAGCAAGGATCGACGCGGAGGAGGCAGGAGAGGGACACGAGCCGACGGTGGAAGGGTCCTGGGCTTCGGTGTCGGAGGGACGTGATGGCGAGGAGCAGGGACTGGCGGAGGGACGGGCGCAGGTACCGGAGCTGGTGGCGGTGGAGGTGGGGCGATAACGATGCCCGAGAAAGGGGTCGCAGCTTGGGCGGATGTAGATGAGCGGGAAGGTAGGGCCGGAAATTCCTCGCGGTATTTCCGCCTCGCGGCTTCTTCCCACTTCTTCTTCGCCATATCTGTAGAGAGGAAAAAGAGATTAGATAATGAGACAAGGATGATGCAGAATTTCTGAAACATTATAAACATGAAATATTAAAGATACTTACACTTGTCAAGCCGCTCATAGGCTTCCCGAATTGCTCCTTGGGGGACGGGTTCCCCGTTACGAATACATTCATGCACTGAAAAAGAATGACGGCAAAGATGAGCAGAGGTAAATTTGGATTCGGTTTAAACATGAACAACATAAGGGAGGGGCTCTTGATTTTAATGAGGATGTCTACTCTAATGATGTTAGTAATAGAGTCAACCTTGTTACAAATACTTACATTGCTCGATGGTGGCTTTCTCCATCTCAGCAGCAATGCGATAATTTTCAATTTTTGCGAATTCCATTTTTGTTCGATTACAGACAGCAGATTATGTTAGTAGATTTTAATCACTGAAAAGGAAAGATGAAAATCGTTTCATTTGCGTAGTCAACGTTTTGGAACAATCATTGAAGTGACATCTAATGAATTACATTTCACTCTACTCCATATCATAAAGACTAACCTTTGTCGAATGGCTGAAGTACTCTGACCTGTCGAGAGAAAGCGTCACGTTGAGTATGAAGTCGAACGCCCAACATGAGCAACGGCTCAGAGGTTTCGGTCTAACAAACGACGAACAACCCGTGCAACGCAATCCCTCTACGGCAGTACCCGCCGTCCCGAAGGAACGCTCGAGCAAAGGAGGTATTACAGCGATGATATGTTTTATGAGCAGAAGATGTGATAGCAAGAGACTACATGAAAACAATCTGATAGCAGGAGCTCACCGACACTCACCTTGTGAAAGATAAATGTGAAGAGCAGAGCTGGTGCACTGCCTTTTATAAGATTTTCCTAAGCGGTGAATGGATCAGACCTCTCGTCCAATCACAGACGAGCTAGAGTTCCTGATGTGCGCACGCATATTTGTAACACGTTATTGAAATCTTGTTAGGCAAAAATGTTGTTTAGCAATAGACTCAACCATGGCACCTGAAGTCAATACATTGAAACATGATGATTGCTCGATTCGTTTTCATTAAGAGAGCTTCGGAGGCTTAATACAAGATTACATCCTTGAGTTTCAAAGGGAGGAGACAGAATTGGAGGCATGTTTAGACTACACACGAGAAATATTTACGGAGTTGATATCTTATTTCAAAGACAGTCTCATCAAGGCTCATTTAATTGCACATGCCAATTACATTCATTTTCCACAAGGTGAAGTAGCGGAAAGTGTTGATTTTCAATTTCCTTCCTACGGACAAGAATATGTTACTGATGCTTCTGAGTTTTATACACGACATCTGCGGAAGATTATTTCTCGGATGGACAACTAACATGGTTACGGCGATCATTTGCTTCTGAATAAAATAAAGCATATTGTCATTGCTATTAGTAAAGTGGGTTTCAATGATGTTAAATGAAAGTCCAAATAAAGTATTTTTTCATGACACTTGTGTTGTGCTAAACTTTCTAGTGCTGTGGTGAACACTGTTTTCATATAACATTCTTAACTCTCATTGCAGTAGAAAACTGCTTTTAGTAAACCTGATGAAGCTAATCTAACAGTCATGAAGTTTGAATTTTCTAATAAGGAAACATTTGGCAACTGTCTCCAATAAAACTTTCTAACACTGTGAAAGTAAGTTACAAGACAATCTACACTATGCAGTAAAACCTTTTCGATAAAACTTTCTAGTGCTGTGGTGAGTTCGGTCAGTCATACGTCAATGATCAAACTTTATTTTCACAAACGTGCGTCGCGGTAAAGAATTTGACTACACTAACGCTTGCATTTCATGACATTTGTGTTTCATAAAACATCATGATCAAACTTTACTAACTATACATCAACCTGTGTTACAGTAAAAATATTTGACTATACTAAACTTTGCTTTTACAAACCATGATACACTTTCTGATGACACTCACGAATAAAGTTCGATGATCTAACTTTACTTTCACAAACGTACGTCACAGTAAAACTAGTTGACTACACTAGCGCTTACACTTTATGACATGTGTTTCATAAAACATCATGATCAAACTTTCTAACTATAAATCAACCTGTGCTGCAGTAAAACCTTTGTACAACATGATAAAGTTTCTGACTAGACTTACGAATACAACGTTGATGATCAAACTTTCTAACTATACATCAACCTGTGCTGCAGTAAAACCTTTATACAACATGATAAAGTTTCTGACTAGACTTACGAATACAACGTTGATGATCAAACTTTTCTAACTATACATCAACCTGTGCTGCAGTAAAACCTTTATACAACATGATAAAGTTTCTAACTAGACTTACGAATACAACGTTGATGATCAAACTTTCCTAACTATACATCAACCTGTGCTGCAATAAAACCTTTGTACGATACTGACAAGAGCTTGTTCACTAGCAAAGAGAGAAGCCTGTGATGTGTTGCGCGTGGCGCATGAATGTCCTCCCATTTCATTCCATTCATCATTTTTCTTCCCCTCTGCATTCCATATCCGAGGATATGTGGCGGGCTTGGGACCGCTTTAGCTGCATTAGAAGGTTGGCCCTTAAAAGAGCCCATGGGTCGTTCTCCGTCCACCGACACTACTACTGCAAATACTCTGAAAGGAAAATAATAGGAGATTAGATGAGCTACAAAAAATAATTATGTTGAATAGACTTACTGGGAACCTTCTTTCTAACTTTCCTGACGACGAAGTCATCAAGCTCTCCATTGATATTCATCGTCATGTGGAGGCAGCGAACTCCATCCCCCACGTAACACAACTGCGTTTCGTTCAAATCGCTGGAGATTGTGGGGACATCACATATGTTATTCTCAAAGAGGGGAAGATGAACCTCATATACTCTCCTTTTTCGACACTTCAAACGCTCATGCAGTCGCTCAACTTCACCCGTCAACCTCTTGTTCACGCCCTTCACCTCCTCCGTCTCCTTCACCACGCTTCGCATCCGCTCTATCTCTTCATCCTTCCTCGACACACTCGCCTGTAAACTTTCCACCAAAGTAATGGACAAAAGACCGTTCCAGGACACCATAAAATTCAAAAAAAATAGTATCTTTAAAAACGACATAAATTCATGAATTTGAACCCTTTTCAGGTTTTTAAGACCTAAATACATGAATTTAGTCCATTAAAAAAGTACCATTTTTTCAAAAAATGGCATTTTTAAAAACGACATAAATTCATGAATTTGAACCCTTTTTCAGGTTATGAAGATCTAAATTCAGAAATTTGGGCGTTTTTAAAAATACCCTATTTTTCAAATTTTTCAAAATCTCAAAATTTGAGAATTACAATTTTCACCCTTAAAATCATGACCGTTCCAGGACACCGAAAAAATCATAAAAGTTAAGAATCTCAAAATTTGTAAATTACAATTTTCTCGCTTAAATCATGACCGTTCCAGGACACCGAAAATCATAAAAATTGGTATTTTTAAAAACGTCTTTTAAATCCGTTTTTCAGGTTTTTAAAATATATCATGTGTCTAATAATATTTCCTTAAAAATGGAAGAAACAAAAATGGAAGAAACCGCAAGAATATATCCTTCGTTATCATGTGAACGTAGTTCTACTTTAATGGACATTGAAAAAATGAATAAAGAAAAACACAAAGATAGAGTACGCTATATGAAAGATAAGGAATCTCAATTATTATTAAGATTAGAGCATTATAAAAAATTAAGAAAGAGATGGACTAAAGTTAAGAATGTAACACAAGGAATTGGCATATTCTTAACAATAAGTTTAGGTGCTCTCACTATTGTTATATCTTCTGGTGTTTTAGTAATTCCAGTAGTTGCTACAGCTTTAACAGGTACGGGTGTTTTTGCAACTTCACTTGTTACAATGTTAGATAAATCTTTAATAACTAAGAAACGAAAATCATTAAAAACTAAGCATTTACATATTAAAGAAGTCTATGATAAACTACATTACTACTTTCAAAGAGTATGTGATGATAATGTTATTACGTTAGATGAGATTGAAAAATTTGATCAAATAGCTAATGAAGTAAATCAAATATCATTTCAATCACAGACAGAAAAAGTTGATGATAAGAATAGACAGGATGGCAAAATTTCTAGTGATGGCAAAATTTCTAGTGATGGTAAAATTTCTAATGAAGAAAATGAGAAAATTTTTTTAGAAGAGCTAAAAACTTTAAGCGAAAATTTAAACAAAACTTTATTAAACAAAACTTAAAACGAGAAAACTTTGAACGAAAAGATATCAGACAACAAAGCAATAAAAAAATAATTTGTTCAGTAAAATGTTTTTGTTGTATTCCAATGTTACCACAAAATTCAAATATTATATTTTAAAAATGGATAAAATTAAAGCTGATAATTTTAAAAGAATAAAACAATTAGAAGAGTTAATAAAACAAAGAAATATTATGAAAGAAAATCATCTTCAACATAGAATGATAAAAGCTGGTATTCAATCTGATATGTTTGAAAAAATGCAGCAAACCGAGCAAGTAAAAACTGATTTTGAGAAAACTATGAAACCATTTAAAACTCTTGAAAAAGAAAGTACAAATAATGATAAACAAATTGATATAACAGATCCAGAGCACAAAACTATATTAGATGACTATGGATTACTAGAATCAAACATTAATAAGAAATTACCAAAATCTATGCAATTTGAACATTCTATTTCATTTATAGATGGAAAAACAATACCTAGATTTTATCTCGGACAAAAAGAAATATTTCCACAACCTTTTCGAGGTTTAATTTTTTCACCAGATAAATCTCCTTTTAATTTAGATAGAAATTTTGTTAATCTTTTAAGAGGAGCAGATTTAAATAATTATGCTGTAGAAGATCTCATAAAATATAAAGCTATGTTAGATAGAGTTGGTGCAGTAAAATCTCTAAGACGTTATAAACAATTAGAAAATTTATTATCAACGGGAGTTAAAGTAGGAAAAGGTTTTAAAACAGAAACAACTGTATTCTTACCAGATGAACCACAAGAATTACTAAATAGATTAAATATTTTAATATCTGCAATAAAAGAAGGACATAATTCTAGTTTCAATGAAATTCATGCTATATTGAAAAGACTGTTAGAAAAGAAGATTCTAAATGAAGAGGATTATAAAAGTATAACGAGACATCTCTGATGTCTTTAAGGGCTTCGCCTGTAGCTGAAATATGTTGTTTCTAATTTTTATTTATGATTTTTATCTATGATTTTTATCTACGATTTTTATCTATAATATTTATTCAAAATTTTAACTAAAAAATGTGTTCAGCAGATTTAGACAAAATTAATAATTATTTAGAAAATTTGACAGAGATTTTGGGTTCATCAAAATTTAGTACGACGTTAAAAATTATAACAACTACTTCATCACACACTTGTAATTTAGAACCCATTCTACATTTGGAACAAAATAAAAATTATCAAATTGCATTGACTAACTTCTCTACATTTAACACTATTCAAAATGTTATCAAAGATGTAAATGATCAATTTAGATATTCTACTGATAAAGGCAAAACATGGAAAATATTAACTTTTCTTCCTGGTTCTTACGAAGTTGAATCAATATCAAATGAAATTAAGAGACATTTAGGTATACCATTTAAAGATAAGAAACAATTACATTTCGCAGTTGAACCGGCAGTTAATAAATTTTCTCTTACTTTAGACGAAAATCATCAAGTTGATTTTAATCATGATAGATCATTGTCAAAGCTATTAGGATTTAATAAACAAACCTATAGTCAAGGTTATCATATAGGTGAGAAGATTCCAAAAATAACTGAAATAAATTCAATTGTTGTACATTGTGACATTATTGAAGGAGAATATATAAATGATAAATTATCAAATTTAATATTCAGTTTTCCAGCTTTTACTGTACCCATTGGCTATAGATTAAATGTATTTCCCCAAATATTAATATATTTTCCTATTACAAGAAAAACTATTAAAAACATTGGCATTAGAATCACTGATGAGAAAGGACAAGAAATAAATTTTGGAGGTGAAGAGATTATGATAGATCTTTTGGTTCGGGAGGTATAAACTCCCACGCGAAGCTAGAGAAGTTTAATTTTCTTCTTCTTCTTTAAAAATAAAAATAAAATAAAAATAATTTTTTTTATTAAAAAATGAGTGAAGTACCCCCATTAAATAAAAAAAACTCAAATTTAATGATCATCCAAATTTATCTAATAAAGTTTTGTCAGTTATTTGCGGAAGATCAGGTTGTGGAAAAACGTATCTATTATTTAAAATTTTAACGACTCCCAATTTTTTGGATTATAACAATCTTATAATTTATACAACAACAGCAGAACAACCCGTCTATCAATTTTTAAAATATGGATTTGAAAATAATCTTAAAAAAACAGCAATTGCTTCATTATTCAAAGAATATGAAAAATCTGAAGATGAAGAAGAAATAAGTTCGTGGTGTGAAGAAGCAGCAAAAAATAATCAGTTAGTTGAATCCAATAAAAATAAGCATATAAAGATACAATTAATAGATGATAGTGGTAATATGCAAGATCCTAGTAAACTAGATAAAACAATGAAAC
Organism: Prostheceraeus crozeri; assembly: GCA_907163375.1. Taxonomy (NCBI): domain Eukaryota; kingdom Metazoa; phylum Platyhelminthes; order Polycladida; family Euryleptidae; genus Prostheceraeus; species Prostheceraeus crozeri. Next base: position 149,416 of record CAJQUW010000724.1, read on the forward strand.
ATTGTGTAATTTTTGATGATTGTGTTAATGATAGAAATCAGTCAGTTCAGAGAAATTATTTCACAAGAGGTAGACATAATAACTGTAGTGTTTTTTATTTAACACAAAGTATGTATTCATTAGACGGAAGTGTTATTAGAAAGAATGCAAATATATTTATACTATTTGAAATAAATGCAAGAAACTTAAGTGATTTGTTAAGAGATTTATGTGTAAGAAATAAAGATGAATTTAAACAATCGTGTAACAATGCTTGGTCAAAAGATTATGGCTTCATTACAATTAATATTGATAAAAAAATTCATGATAGAGTTATAGAACATTTGTTAACCGAGTGATAAAAAAATATACAAATAAAGTGTTATAATATTTTTTATTTTTATTTTATGTATATATCAAATTTGACTATCTTAGAAATTAGAAAATTAAAAAGGTGAAGTAGTTATTCCATCAGGTAGAATTTTTCTTTCATCATCAAATGGATCTAATGCTAATTTATGTTCTTCTTTTAAATACATTTTATGTTTTTTTGAATTAAGTCTATAATTACATGCTGTTTTTATTTCATTATTAAATAATACATTTTTATAATCTTGAAATGTTATTTGATTAGCCACTGATGCCTTTGAAATTCCTTTTAATGTTTTATGTATTTTAATATTATTAGTTGTGTTATAACAATAACATTTAGATTTTAAAAATATAGCTTCTGTTATGAAATCTTCATTTCCTTCTAATTCATCTTTTACTTTACATAAATCAGAAGGATGAATGATATCTTTTATTTTATCTATTTCTTCATCAAGTGTAGAATTATACGGTATTGTTAATTCTAAGAAAACAGAATCGGTATCTGTAAAGTGTAATTTATAGTTTTTGCCATAAGCAGGTGCTAAATAATCATATATAAATCTATACATAAATAGTTTAGCTAATTCTAATATAGTGAATCCTATAAAATTAAACTTATCATGTTTTACGCTGATTCGACGTAAATGTACAGCACATAGTTCATCACTAAATCTAGTAGTTCTTCTATATGTAGGTTTCCTTAATAAATTTTGAAACCTATCTTTATCATAAACTATTTCAATATTTTGTCTATTACGCACATTTTCTAAAGTCTTACCATAAAATGCATTATTCATTAATTTGAAGAACACGTTTCCAAAATCCTCTTTATTTCTTTTAGCTATTTTACGTTTTTCAATATTGAACTCTATATAATCTTTTAACCACCTAGATTTTCTATACACTAGTTTCCGGTGAATTTTTGTGAGAATCATTCCATGATCTAAATACCAATCTAGCATTCTTCCTTCAACAACATACTTTCCTTTATTACTTTGTGTTAACATAAGTTTTTTGTTGGTCTGTATTTCTTAGGAATTATAGATTTTTGATAATCTGAAAAATCTTCTATATTGGGAATTTTGTTTTCGGGACAGAAAGGAAAATATTTTGTTTTATCTTTTATTTCATCAGGATATACTAAATCAACTTCATATATATAACCATGATTATAATTTCCATCATATGCTTTTTGATAATCAAGAACGGGCGAAGCCCCAGTAGACATCTCTGATGTCGTACGAATATTACACCATTCCATCTCACCTGTTGGTAATTCTTGTATCATGCAAGAAGAATATAAGCTATTAAAATCATAATATAACAAATAGTTTTCTCTCATGAATTCATCAATTGCATTTTCACGTTCTACTCCTTCTCGTTTCGTTCGAAAAATTTCTAATATTTTTTCTTTTTCTTCTGGAGATAAAGGTTTCATTATTTCATATTCTTGTGGATTTACTTTCTTATTATAACATTTAACATATCTATTACCTAAAACTGATGAAACACGACCGCTAATCCCAGATTCAAAAAATAATAATTTATCATATATATTTTCTTTATAATGTTTAAGTTTAACGGACTTTGTCCTAGAGCCATCGGCTTGATAACCAGTATGTTTTAATCCTGCTAACCATGTTAAACCTTGTGTAGAATAACAATAACATGGGTCTATTCCGTAATATTCTAAACACATATCACGAAAGTTTTCAAAAAGATCAGCAAGGATTAATACATCTATCTGAAGATATTTCATTGTATAATCATACATTGTTCTACAATTTAACTCTCTCCAATTTTTTTCAGCTTCTGCATAGTCTTCTTCAGATAATTGCGATTGTTTTAATGTTGATGTAAATTTATTTATTGGAGGAAGTTGTTTTCCTCCATAATTTTATTCACAGAATTAAAATCTCCAGTTATATATTCATACGGAAATATGCCTTTTAAAGGTTTTAAATTATATTTATTTAATATTTTACATTGTTCAGGTTTCAAAGTTTTTCCCATAACATCTAATGAATAAGGAGTAAAAAATCTAAATGCATCTAAAATTCTAATACAACCTAATTGCATTGAAAAATATTCTTCTTCTGTTTTACATAGTACATTTATTTGTTGTTGTTGTAATTTTTCAGATGAAAATAAATCTTTCATTACTAAATGGAAATCATATTTAGAACCATTATAGAAATATAGAGGAACAAAGTTATATTTAAATTTATTAGCATTAAGATTACAAGAATTATGTGCTGCACCTCTATATAACCCATTTAGATGATCATGATCTTTTACCTTATCAAGATATCTACCTCTGCCATTTTTATAATTTTTTGTAAATTCTTTTCCACAATAATAACAATTTGTTTCATTAACAAAATTAATTTTTTCTTCATCCGTTAATGGAAGCATTGGTATATTTGTTTCAAGCAATTGTGAAAAACGTCCTTGTAATTCTTCTACTTTCTTTGTAAACATTTCTGAACTATCTTCTCCATAGTATTGATAATATTCTGATTTAAATAATTCAGGATAATTTGAATGAATGTACATTCCCCAACATAATGGTTTTTGTTCAAATAAATATCTTTCTTTACTTTGTTCAGAATTATCATTTTCAGAATCGGGCGAAGCCCTGGAAGACATCTCCGTTGTCCCGTGCTTTTGTGTCATATTAACATTACATGCTTCAAAATCACAATAAATAGTAAAGGGTACTTTATTTTTGAAATACCATTTATTGTATTCTAAATAATCATCTTTAGGAAAAGTATTTTCAACTGCTTCATTTTTTTGACAATTCTCCAAATGTCTATTCATTTCTTCTTTAGTTCTAAAACTTGTCATACATTGAAGACAAGGAAAATTTGTAATATCTGAATTTTTTGTAAATATAGAAACATCTTTACACAATATAAAATGACCCTGATAATATAAAATATTCGCTTGTGCTGGTTGCTTTGTTTGTTTTAATTTTTCAAATTTATCTTTATATATTTCATGTGTTTCATCAATTTGTCTTTGTAAATATTTTTCAGACTGTTGATAATTTTGATTGAATATTTTCAGCTGTTGTTCATATTCATTATTATATTGTTCTTTATATTGTTGTTGACATTTTTTTAAAAATTCATTTAATTCTTTATTTTCTTCATTATTTAATTCTTTATTGTCTTCATTATTTTCTTCATTTAATTTTTGAATCGTTTCTATCTTATCTTGATATTTATGGCCATATTCTTGTACTAATATTTTTGTTTGTTGTTGATAATCTGTTTTACAGTTTTGTATACTTTCATTTAAATTTTGTAATTTTTGTTGATATTCTAAAGATAAAGATAAATAATCGGTATCATAATCATAATTATAATTACGTCCTTTATAATTATTATGATTAATCATTATTGGTGATAATCTTTTAACAATTTGAAATTTTTCAGTACATATTATATTTCCTTGGTAAAAAATATTATCATGCATGTAATTTCCTCTATCATTATAAACTATTTCTGATTGACATAAATTTTTATTATTCAAATAAAATTTTTTTGAATCTGAGTAAAGTGGAGTAATTTTACCAATAGAAACATAATTCACATTTTATTCAAAAACATTTACTTCTATTAAATTTTTATTCTTTTTATGAAACTTTATTAACCTATTATAATCATATGGAAATTCATCTAAGCCATCAGAGAGATCAAATTAATTTATGTATTCTTCTTTATTATAATGACTTAGTCTCTCTTTGTGATATTCTGCAGGATGTAAATGTGCTATAATACTCCACAGAAAACAATAATCATCTTCATTTTATATGTTGATTATTTGTGGTGAACTGAAAGGTAAAGGAACATAACTACCACCAGTATTATTTTTATATTTATCAATTACTATTTTCTTAGATAGTATTTTAACAAATCTCCAACCAGATTCACGTAACTGGGCTTCAATTATACAATTTTCTAATTTAAGTATCATTTGTTCAAATATGGGTTGTATATCATTTACATTATGAATTTCTTGTGAATTTGTAAAATGTCCTTGTATTATTTCTTCAGGAATTCCATCAGGTCCATTTTTTGCATAAAGTACTTCTACATTCATATAACATTTAAAATATTTCCTAAATATTTTGAAAAAGTTGGATCGGTTTCATTATGTTCAACGGGCGAAGCCCTGGAAGACATCTCCGATGTCCCGTGTACCGATTCATTAAATGAATATTTTATATCTGTTACTGGCGAAGCCCTAGAACCTTCGGTTCGTTCCGCTTCATCGGTTCGTTTAGCTTCATCAAATTCATCAGTATCGCTAAATAAATATCTTCCATCTGGTACGGGCGAAGCCCTAGAACCTTCGGTTTGTATGGACTCATCTTCACTATTAAAAACTTTTTTATATTCCGAATGTGAATAATCATCAAACATTTTTTTAACTTTTATATCAGTAGGCAATGTTTCTAGATAGTTTTTATAACTATTTAATTTTAATATATTTCCTTCATCAACTCATTCTACATTTTGTAAATGCAATTTACTATTTAAATGAGATTGATAACTTCTTTTTGTTTGCAACTATTTTTTACATCAGTTACAATAAAACTTGGTATTTTCTATTTTCTTTATTTTTTAAAGAAAAAAATTGTGTTTTAATTTTAGATATAAACATTCTAATATCAAGGACTTGAGAGTAAATATACATCATTATATATTTCACGTTCTTTAGTTATTTTATTTTCTTTATCATATAATGTTTTATAATATTAAGTTTTATCATATTAAGTTTTATCATATAACGTTTTATCAAAAGATAATTTAAATTTATTTTCACTAGCTATTGATTCTTCATCATCATAAATTGATTTTTCATCATCATAAATTGATTTTTCATCATCATAAATTGATTCTTCATCATCATCATAAATTACACTTTTTGGGATTGGATACCATTCTCTTATTGGAATATCTAACTCTAAATTACATTTTTTATCTGATGATAATATAATAGAGAAAAATATTGGTCTTTGTTCTCTTTTGGAAAATTTAATAACACCACCATAATCTGAATCACTTTTAGTTTTTATTAAAGATGATAAAATTTTAAATTGATTAGATGTAAATCCTAATTTAAATTTTGTAGACCCGACACATAGTTGTCGAACAGTATCTTCAACTATACCATTATTATTATTTTCAATTGTAAGAAAATGAAATTTAGATAAATTTTGATTATATGTAGTATTAATATCATGTACATCAGTATGAGATATAAATTTTTCTTCACTTAAATTCTTATAATTACTAATATTTTTATAATCTTTTTTACCATTTACACCATTTTCAGATGTTTCAGAATCATCGTCTATATCATCATCATCATTATTAGTTTCTTTAAGATCGGGCAAAGCCCTAGAACCTTCGGTTCGTTTATTATGATTATGATTATGGTCATTGTTAATAGTATAAGGTGTTGTCCACATATAAATTTTTTCTTGTTGAGCTAAGCCATTTATATAAGATTTTAACAAATTAATATTTAAATTTGAATATAATCCTATATATGTATCATCATCATATCTTTGGGGCATTTCTAATGTTTCTTGTTTATAAATTTTATCTCTATAATATACTTGACATAATTCTTCATTATGTTTTTTACTTTCTATATGAATATTATATTGGTTTCGTTCATCAACAAATAATCTAATTTTTTCCTTTGAGAAAGATTTTAATTTTTTAACTAATTCTTTGATATTGATATAATTAATAATTTTAGTTTCTATCCAATCAGTATTACTAATCGGCAAAACTGCTCTATTAAATCCGTAAACATTATTATGTCCTATTATAACCATATTTTCATTATTTAATTCTACATATGCAACATCATTATATTTACTTACAATCTCCATAAATTTTATAAATGGATCACCTGGAAAAATACAATAATTAGTTTCTATAGAAGGTAAGCCTTTTGTTTGTTCTCTAAATATTTCGGCTTGTAATTCAAATAAAATATTAACATCTATACATGGATTATTATTATTATTATTATCAAAACATTTATTTTCAAATCCCGTTGATCTCGTCGAATAAGAAGAACAGGATGATGCGGACGAATATAATTTTTTTGAATTTGCTTTATCCATTTTTTATTTTTATTAGAAAAAAATTTATTTTTTTTATTTTTATTAGAAAAAAATTACTTTTTTATTGTTTTAAAAATGATGTTACCAAATGTTGGTGGAGGTGCATATATCCCGAATAATCGTGAATTAGAAATAGAGATAGAAAATTATATCATGAAAACTGGAGACGTTTTATCTGGTCCATTGCATCTTTCTATTCTTCCGCAACAAAATACAGAGTTAACAAATAAACAATATGTTGATACACAAATCAATGACTTAAAAGAAAAATATATAAACGATGTTTTGGTTCCACTGATGAATGAGTTAAAGTTGCTTAAACTTAATGACAAATCATTAAACGAAAAATTATTAAAACTTGATAAAAAGGATAGAGAGCTAGAAGCAGATATAGCAAAACTTTTTAAAAAGATTTCAGAACAATCAAAAATTTTAATATTACTTTCTATAAATTTAAAATCTGCAGTCATTGAAAATAAACATCAGATAAAAATGTTAAAAGAACAATTAGAAGATGAAATAGAAAAACTTCCTGAAAGAATTTAAAAAAAATTTAAAGCAGTTACAAACTACATTCCAAAAGTGTTGATGAATTAAGTTCTAAAATTACTCAACAAATGAAAAAGATGAATAGAATAATAAATGAAGTAAACTCACTTAATCAAAGAGTTGATAAAATGAAAACTCTTAAAATCAATTTAGAAAATGAATTAAAGAACAATTTACAAGAAAACTCTAAAGAAAATAAAGAACAGTTAGATGCTGTTAAAAGACAATTTGATGTTCTTAAAATTAAGTTAAATGCACTTAAAACGGCATTTAAGATTAATCAGCAGAAAATGCAAGTTAATAGAAAAGAAATTAAAGTACATCACACGCTGCTTGACGCAATAGATGAAGTGCAACAGTCAATTAATAAAGTTATCTCGAAGTTGTTGTCCATTCACAAACGTAAATCTTAAACGGACCAAAGGTCCTCAGGTTACTAACCAATCGTAAATATTTTTCCCAAAAGTCAAATTTATTCCTAAAAAATGCCTATAATTTATAAACACAATCTTAAACATTTTGCTTCAAATCAAAAAATTGCTCATGAACCATCTATGAACTCTGTTTACCATTATAACAATGTAGAAACAATCGGAACACAAAAATTCCTAGGCACCGCAGGTGCCGTCCAAAAAGAAGGGGATGGTATATTTCTGGTATTGGAGGTATCGTTAACTTAATTGAAAATAATAAAGATTTGATTACATCTGCTGCAAAAGGAGCAGCTGCTATAGGTAGTACAACTAGTGCAATATCAAATGCTGTTAAATCTCAAAACGAATTAAAACAACTAGAAGCTATTCGTAAACTTAGGAATGATTCTGAAGAATTAAAAAATTTAAAAAAACTTTCAGAGGAAACAAAAAACAAAATTGCTAACATAGCTGTGGGGGAAACCTTGAGGAGCGGAGCTCCGTCTGATAGTAAACATAAGAAGAAATCAGGCGTAGCCATAAAACGTTCAATTGAAGAAATAAGAGGTTATGGCGTGAGCAGCAACCTTCGGTTTAACCAGCATAGCTGTAGCGGAGCTGGTCTAGCAAAATTCTAAAATTATATTTTAGTAAAATTTTTTAGTAAAATTCTAAAATTATATTTTAGTAAAAATTTTTTCTGTGTGTGAGAAAAACAAAAAGTCAAATTATTTTTTAAAAAATGTCTTCGCTTATCGAAAATAAATTTAGATTAGACGATCCTCCGTTCGTCAGTTATAATCAAAGAAAGAATGACTATATAAGAATTGTTATGAATCCCGGATCTTCCAGTAGAGTAAATACTGGAGGTGATTTAATTTTTGAAGTTCATAATCAGCAGAGTTATATATATTTACCTGATTCGTTTTTACATTGTGAATATTCTTTATATAGTGATGCTAATTTTACAACACCATTACCAGATACCGATAATATTGCATTAGAGAATAATTTTTTTTCCAAGATTATTTACACAAATGCGTTTAGATGTTGCAACTCAAAATGTAGAAACAATAAGTGATTCTCCAGGTGTAATTGATACAATGCTTAGATTTGTAACAATTGGTGAAAATAATAAAAAGTATGAAATCGAAGGTTGGTTTCCTGATACTAATGATGGTATAATTATAGATGATTTAACTCACGCTGGAACAGATGCAGCAGGAATTGCGAAAGATGTAGAAAATATTGCAAATCATTTAAATAAAACAAACAATAGTGCATATAAAGAAAGACGTGAATTTAACTAGAAAAGTAAACAGACAGTTAATTGGTCATTGTCTCCATTATTCGGATATTTAGATTATGATAAAATATCATATCAATTAAAATTTAAATTAATAATTCATCGCACAGCAAATAATGAATTAATCTTTTTTGGTAAGACTGGAAAAAAAGCATATTTAAAAATTGATAGACTTGAATGGTGGATTAAGCATATTACTCCTAGTTTAGAGATTGAAACAGCTATTGCAAAAAGATTAAATACTAACAAACCAATTCCAGTAAATTTTCTAAAGCGTACTGCTGGTTCTGTAACTTTTTCCGAACAAAGATTTAACTGGCATTTTACTAGAACTTCGAATACTCCAAGATATTTATTACTAACATTTCAAAGAAATAATTCTCCAAGTTTTGATAAGAACAACAATCTTTTTCATATTAATACAATTCGAAGTTTACAAGTTTCATTAAATCAAACCCGTTCTCCAATTGATCCATTAAGATTCGATGATACCAATAATCAATTTATGGAAGGATATGATTCTTATCGAAATCTTTGTATAGAATTTGGAGTTGAACCACAATTAACTCCTGGAGATTGGAGACATTTATATCCTGTTTTCTGTTTCGATTTAAGTGCACAATCTGAAGATATTATCAAGACTGGTTGTGATGTAACAATTAATATTGAAAAAAAAGATTCCACAACTTCATTGATGGCTTATGGTTTATTGCTAGAAGATGTAAAATATTCTATTGAAGTTCTTAATGGAAAGAGGGCTAGGATTAATTAATTTTTTTTCATAACTTAAAATTTTGATAACTAGAATAGATAAAAAATTCTAAACTTAAAATTTTTTCATATCTAGAATAGATTAAAATTTTTGATAACTTAAAATTTTTTTATTAAAAATGTCGCAAGCGAAAAGTAATAATAATAAAACTGTTGAATTAAAATTACGTAATATTGTTGACAAAAATACCCCTAAAACTATTACGATTAACAAAAAAAGTATTACATAAGTAAACCAATGATAGAGAATATTCAATTACAAGAAGAAAAGAATGGCGGGATTCTCCCATTAATTCCCCTAATAATAGGTGGCATAGCAGCTGCAGGAAGTGTTGCAGGTGGGACAGCTGGTATTGTCCAAGCAGTAAATAAAAATAAATCAGAGAAGGCAGCATTAGAAGAACAAAAACGTCATAATAGAGAGTTAGAGAAAGTTGCTAGGGTGAAGGAATAGTAGATAATTTTATTAGTAAATTAAAATTAGTTGATGAAGGAAAACGAGTTCTTAAAAATATTCTCCACAATGTCGATGATTTAATTGAAATTAAAGAAACTAAAGATGGTTCTGGAATATATCTAAGTCCTAGTATGATAAGGTAAAACATTTATTTTATCTTTAAAAAGTTTTTTATCTTTAAAAATGGATTCCGCAAATTCCACAAATTCCGAAAATTTAATTAAATTAAAAATTGCTAATTTAGATTTATTAAATTATCTATTAAACAAAAATAAAACTCAAATTGTAAACTTTATGAAGGTAACGACATACAAAAAACATTAGAAAACTTTCCTGGATTTATTTGGAGTAAATATTCGAAAGAAAAACATCTTCCTGGTCATTCATATACCGGTCCAGGAACTCGATTAGATATAAGACTAGATGAGAATAATAATCCGAAACCAGGTGAAGAACCAATAAATAGAGTAGATGCCGCAGCTTACAGGCATGATTTAGCTTATCGAAATCATGATCTAAGTTCTCGACATGCAGCTGATAAGAAGATGATAGAAGAATTAGATAGTATTCAAAATCCTACATTTAGAGAAAAAATTGAAAGAATGTTTGTTAAGAAAGCTTTACAAGCTAAAATATTATTCGGTCAGAGTATTGATCCGTCAGCAAATGGAACGACAGCAAAGCTGTCTGAGAGCAACGCTCGAACCTACGCCTCCGAAATTCATAAAGAAAACAGAAGGCCTAAATATTTATTGAAAGTAAAAGTATTTAATATAGATGATATTTGGAGTGCTGATCTTATTCATATGCCGAATGAAAGGGACTACAAATACGCATTGACCGTTATAGATTTATATACACGATACGCTTGGGTAAAGCCTTTAAAAAATAAAAGTGGTCTATCAGTTAAATATGCGTTTGAAGAAATCTTTAAAGAAACTAACAGAAAGCCAAAAAAATTGTTTGTTGATAAAGGGTCGGAATTTTATAACCGAAACGTTCAGCCACTATTTGAAACTGTTTATTCAACTGAAAATGCAGGAAAAGCTGTAGTGATAGAAAGATTCAATCGGACGTTAAAAAATAAATTATTCAAGAAATTTACTGAGCAAAGAAATCAGAAATGGTTGAAGATATTACCAGGAGTTGTAGAAGAGTACAATAATAAAGTTCATTCTGGTATTGAAGAAACTCCAAAGAATGCTTCTGACGACCCTGATTTAATACGAAAGAAAATATTCGAAAATAATTATTCGAATGAGAGTAATCCGAATTTGCAGAAACTTAAGCCGAAATTTAAGATTGGAGATAGAGTTAGAATATTTAAATATAAGAATAAATTTGAAAAAGGCTTTGTTGGTTATTGGACTAAAGAGATATTTGAAGTTTGTAAGATAAACCAAACTTATCCGATTACTTACGAAATCAAAGATTTAGATGATGAAAATATCAGAGGCCGATTTTATCAAAATGAATTTCAACGAAGTGATTTTTAATTATCATTATTATTGGAACTAACGTTTCGGGAATGAAATTCCCTTGTTAGGCGTAGCCATAGAACCTACGGTTCGTTCAATTCTAACATAATATCAAGAAATGGTACTCCTTTTTGTAATTCAAATAAAACATAAAGACATAATTGACCACAATAAGTAGTTCCCGGTTTTTCAATTTGAAATGCATTATAAATTCCATTGCCAAGTAATTTTTTGACTTCGTTTGTAGGTGGAAGTCCATAAGAGTCAAAATAGTAATTATCTCGATTTTTATTAAAGATACCTGCAGACCAATGTACTCCTTTTTCATCTGTTGTGTGAAGATTTGTTATGAAATTTACAGTTGGCTTATTTTTTAGGAATTGTAATTCGGCTCTCATTAGAACATGAAAATTCTTTATTCCTAATTGATTTGCTATTTTCTTTAGATCAAAATTTGTAGTTGTTTGCGTTCCATATAATTTTAAAAACTCATTTATGTTGTTCACTTTATAATAAAAAAATTTCTTAAGGGACCTCTAGAAGTCAGAAGGGACCCCTAGAAGTTAGAAGAGAGGGGGTAGTAGAACTACGTTCATATGATATTGAAGGATATATTCTTTCGGTTTCTTCCACTTTTGTTTCTTCCACTTTTAAAGAAATATTATTAGACACATGATATATTTTAAAAACCTGAAAAACGGATTTAAAAGACGTTTTTAAAAATACTAACTTTATGATTTTTTCGGTGTCCTGGAACGGTCATGATTTTCAAAGTAAAATGTCACATTCACAAATTTGAGATTCTTAACTTTTCTGATTTTTTCGGTGTCCTGGAACGGTCATGATTTTGGGAGTAAAAATTGTAATTCTCAAATTTTGAGATTTTGAAAAATTTGAAAAATTGGGTATTTTTAAAAACGCCTAAATTTATGAATTTAGGTCTTCATAACCTGAAAAAGGGTTCAAATTCATGAATTTATGTTGTTTTTAAAAATACCATTTTATGGAAAAATGGTACTTTTTTTAATGGACTAAATTCATGTATTTAGGTCTTAAAAACCTGAAAAAGAGTTCAAATTCATGAATTTATGTCGTTTTTAAAGATACTATTTTTTTGAATTTTATGGTGTCCTGGAACGGTCTTTTGCCCATTACTCACCAAACCTGCCTTCCTCATCAACTCGATCCTTTCCGCCATCCATTCCTTCTCCTTCTTTCTCAAGCTCTCCAACTCTTCCCTCGTTGCCCTATACCCCTCAACCTTCGCCACCAACTCTTCATTCTCCTTCAAAACTTTTCTTTTTACACTTTCCAAACCCATCACGCGATCCTTCAACCTAAAAAATGCATTCGTATCACACCCCTCTTCCTGCCGTGGCGATGACGATGCCATCGGCATAGCCACTTCCTTCCCCTCCCACTCTTCCTTCAAATCCGCTATATCCCCAAACAAATCTTCCATCACCGCATCCAAATCAACATCATCCTTCTTCATTTTCGCTCTCAACTCAACTTCTTCACTCGAACTCTCATCACTCGCCTTCGTCACCACTTTCTCCCCAACCACGTCCTCAATCGTTGCCACCGCCTTCCTCACCTCTTCCCTTTCCAACAACTCTCCCTCAAACCACGTCTTGAACCCCTTCTCTCCGATGTTCCCACTCTCACACTGCAAATGCGCCTTCATAAACTCTGCCTCATCCCCCATCGCACATACCCGAGAAGACACACACAGCCTCAATATCACCTTCCTCTCATGGCCCATCGTCCCCTCTTTAGCTTTTAGATGTTTGTTAAGATCGCTGCCTCGTGCAATGCGGCCACAGCTGCATTTTCCAACCAGCATTCTAGCATTACACTGCTTAGTCATGATAATTCTGTAAAGATATGGTAAAATTTGATAGCAAGTGTTTATAGGATACTACTTGCTGATATGCATTGAAAGACTAAGTCACCAAACATTTGATAGCAAACGTTGGAATAAAATTTAAAGAGTATGATTCCTAGCTTTATCCTATATCCCAAAGTTTGATAGCAAACCTTGTCAGAGCACTCACCGTTCGTCTTGCAACTTGAAACAGGAATGAAGAATAGAGAAAAGTCGCGGTTTATATACCCAGCGAGCACAAAGCCATGATTCAGACTTTCCTTATTTGGCCATGCTTTTAACTTGACAACAGCAGTTTTACCATGTATGGGCATCGGCAGTGACCGTGCTTTATGTTACCAACTCCCAACAGAAAGACGGATTCCCCTATGACGCGAAAAGGTTTGACGTCAATGCCTGCAGTAACCGCCCCATTTTTACCAAGTTACAATGACAAACGATAGACGTTGCCAACCCTGAGTTACTGAGGCTAGACGAAGAAGGCCTGATAGCAAGACAGCAACCGTTTTGGGTGTTAAGCTCTTGAATCCGTCACAGGCATTACTCAGAGGGGATCTTATTCCAGCTCCAAGGCCTCGACCCACAAATCCAACCTCGAGCGGACAGAGCGTGCGTCATGTCACTGTGTTGGTATCCGGGCCCCAGTTTTGACATGAAAACCGGTGGAGTTATTTACAAGAGGAAACGACCCAAGTCACAAAGACTCATAAACGACTGCTTTTTATTCAAAAACTTTAATTATTATCATTAAATATGAATTTAAATTTTTCAGTATTTTAGTACTACTCACAAAACGTTTATAAGTAGTCTGTCACCTACAGCGCAGCAAGAGCTGTCGAATGTTTTTTGAATCAAGTCTAAAGGACTTGTAGAAGCAAAGTTATAGCCGTTTGAAGATTTCGGCCTACTATCATCAAATGGTCAGTCATGCTATACTGACTAACCTATAAGTCTGACACCTTAGCTGTTATCAGCAATGGAAAGTCAGAAGTCCGATATCGGAACTCAAGAGAAACGACTTACCTGTAGTCAGTTTCTCAACTTAGTGAAATTCCTCTCCCGATCCCATTCTTATATACCCTGTGAATATGCAATCGATAAGAGGGGGGGGTCAAAACATTATTTGTCACAAATTTGACGCGCTGATGCCAAATCTGGTCTCTGTTTTCCCGTCCGATGCTTGCTTCACCCGCTAGAGCGATTTTCATAAACATTCTAACTCTGTCGTTTTTCGCCAAGGTCCCAAATTTTCAATAACATCTCACCTCTAAACGAAGGCAGATACGAACAAGCCATGTTTTCCACTGAATTTGTCTCACTCCCAGCTTTCAAACGAGCTATTGCACGACTTTCTACGATGTCTACAACCAAAGTTAGAAGATCGTTGCCGAGGGGGGGGTCAGAACTTTTTCTCTCCGATTGAGTTGGGAAGAAGTTCCTAGACCCAACATTGACCAAAACGTCCGAATTTGCACTCCATTTTCCCATCCGAGGTCTCCTTCTGCCCGAAAAACGACTTTTCTCATCCCAAAACCTCCAAAACCTGACTTTTCCAAGTCTGACATTTTCCTGCCATTTTCCTCCCTAAACCCAAGAAAATTAGTCCAAACTGAGCTTTCCACTGCTTTTTTCTCATTCTCAGCTTTCAAATGAGCTATTGCACGACTTTGTACGATGTCTACAACCAAAGTTGGAAGTTTGGCAGGAGGGGGGGGGGGGTCAGAACTTTTTCTCTCCGATTGAGTTGGGAAGAAGTTCCTAGACCCAACATTGACCAAAACGTCCGAATTTGCACTCCATTTTCCCATCCGAGGTCTCCTTCTGCCCGAAAAACGACTTTTCTCATCCCAAAACCTCCATAACCTGACTTTTCCAACTCTGACGTTTTCCTGCCATTTTCCTCCCTAAACCCAGGAAAATTAGTCCAAACTGTGCTTTCCCCTGCATTTTTCTCATTCTCAGCTTTCAAATGAGCTATTGCACGACTTTGTACGATGTCTACAACCAAAGTTGGAAGTTTGGCAGGAGGGGGGGGGGGTCAGAACTTTTTCTCTCCAATGTCGCTGGAAACATCCTTCCTAACCCAAAATTTCACGTAGAGTCCGAATCTGGCCTCCGTTTTCCCTTCCGAGGTCTCCTTCCTGACGAATTCCAGTCTTTCTCATCCCAACACCACCACCACCTACCCTTTCCTCACTCTATCCCTCACACATCTACTTCCTTCCCACCCCTTGCCTCATCACTCCTCCTTCCTTCCTTCCTTCCAGAGGGGGGGGCCCGTTTCCTCCTCACGGACCCATTCCTCCCAACACATCCTTGGCGACTTCCTTCCAGAGGGGGGGGGCTGAGTCAGCCTGATGACTCAGCATTTCACATTTTGCACTTGATTTTGGAATGTGCTTACTACTTACGCCCCTCGAATCTCTCGTACTTCCTAAATTCTAAGTCAATACACACAAAATGACCACAATTCCTCATTGGATCTGCAATTCCGGAACCCTACTACTGCTGACAAGGCTTTGCCAGAATAGATGTCGATTCGGCGGCATCAGGGTGCTAGATTTTTCAAAATATCGGACTTCTTCCCTTCAGGAATTCCTCTCGGTTTGTTCAACTTTGGAGGGAGTGGAGCATTAAACGGATCGTATGTGCTTTTGAGAATTCTGTCGAAAGACTTGTATTGTACATCTGTATGTCGCTCTTTCCAAAACAGTGCAGAGCTTCAAGAACCATAATTTTTGATAGATATGGACGATCTTGTGCCTTTCTCAAATTGTGAAGACTGGCTCATTATCCCAACGACGGTTTTCGGCTTCAGTTTGGATTTGGACATCGCACCTAGCAGCTTTGACGCAGTCAACAAAGTCACTAAAATCGTACACTTTATTTGCGGATCGCATCTGCTTCTCTTCCAAGGCATGGACACTGTCACTTGCATTGTAGGTGTGACCAACCTCAAGATACTTTAATGTGATTTTATCTGCCTGGATTTCATTCCCATTTACAACACGCAGGAGGAGGGATATCAGTGTCCAGTTCTTATTTTGCCCACTACAGTTATCCAGCCACAGAATCACATGCTTTGCGTCACGATTCTTAAAGAGGAATAACCAAAAAGCATTCGCAACATCACCCGCATCGCGTCCAGCAATGCCTTCATGCCACACAACAGAGAATGCTTTACCTTTGACTCGCAATGGTGCGAAACTTTCGTGAAATACTACCAATCTTTGCGTAAACATACAAGTTTTGTAGACTTCCATTCGCGGAAGCATGATTACTTTCTGCATGTCGGCAGCTGCTATGACAATACCGTCTTCGCTAATGGTACCATCGGCGTCGTAATCCCTGCGAGCTTCATTCTTCCTTTGAAGATGCTCACGATGCGATGAACAGTTCCCGCAAGTTTCATCTGCATCCTCAATATTTGAGCACACGTGAAACGTGACCAAACGTGAAACGTCCTCGTGACCAAGTGTAGTGAAAGCGATGTTCATTTGGCGAATGGTTGGACGATATATCTGAATGCTATACATTTGAAAGAATTCTCTTCAAAATCTTAGTGCATGATGGTTGGTATAATGTCACCAGGGAAATAGCGGCGGAGAGGAGCATGTAACCTGCGATAATGAGGCGCACAGGGTCGGAAACTCTCAATGTGATTTCGTATGTTTGGCGGGGGATGTCGTCCTCGACGATCTAGAGCCGGTTGAAGAATAATATCACGTACAGAATCATTATCAAGAGGCATACGGCGAACAATCTGACCATCTTCGTCTAAAGAAATGAGTGCAGTTGTTATTGGCTTGTCGTTGTTAGGTTTGTACCCGAGGGTTGTCAGAAAAAACGTTTTACACACCTGAATATCCTGCAATTTATATTCCAATGTTTGTCCACGACGAGACTCTCCTTCACAGGTATGAAGTCTAGGTTTAGAGATAACCGATGTTCGAATCCATAACCGCCGTTCATCAGGCAGCATAGTCCAATAGCTACGGTGAATAGTTTCACGAAGATCGTCAGAAATATTTTCGGTACACTTGCGTTTGCAGACAGCAGAACATGGAGGCAGGATTTGAGGATGTCGCTCAGCGTCACGCATTTGTCTGTCCTTAACAGTTAACATTCGTGGCTTTTTAGGTTGGCCCTTCGGAGCACGTATTCTGCATCTTTCCATATCAGTTTCTAAGTGCCCATTCTCAGCACCGTGGTCGACGTGAAGGTGAACACCGTCTTCGCTGTTATTAACTGCAGGATCTGCAATCTGTAGCTCGCAGTGCTGATCAGGACCCTCATGGTCCTGGTTTTCGAAACTGGCCATCGCATTTAAGCCACTTATTGCTCCAAGAGCAGCTCGTCGCTTTGGCCTTTGCTGGCCATGTTCATCGAACACTCGCTTCTTACCGTCGACGTCTCCTCTAGGTATGTAAACAACACAGAAAGATATTAAAGTATACAACATCATCATGATCAACCGCCAACCAATCAGTGTGCAGAAAACAATGTCAACAATCGTTCGATAAGCTCCCCATTGCAATGCGGGATTTCAGACATGCCATCGCATAGACAATGACTGACAGATCTTCCATATCACAATGCGTTATCATTAGACATGGACTCCTAGATATATAACACCTGGACTGAAAGGTCGATTGACCAAGTGTACGATACAAGGCTGACATCAGTGCACATGCTTTGACTCTCGGCAATGAAAGACACCCGTCTCAAGGGATAAAAACTGATTGTCTCAAGTCAAGCATGCATCTTTTTTTCAGCATTATGAATAGAAAAGCAAGTGAAAATGATAATGACAGAGCAGTTAGACGCACAAGTACAATTAAGAAGGATGTAATCATCGATATTCATCTCTTGTTGACTCTGAAAACACAATTAATGCCAACTTCACTGAAGTCCTTTCGATACTTTTTGGTTCTAAAACAGTCGATGTCATTCAATGCGCTTTCTCAAGAACCATGCATGATTCGTGGTCATAAAGCTGTGAAACATCATCGAATTTTGGAGAACATTCATTTGGGAAATAGCCGGTCATAGGAAGACACAAGAAGGTTTTCCTTTTATGAAAATTGTTCCAAATCTTTTTATACCATGGACAGGATAGAAATATATATATATATATATATACCTCGTATATTGGCTGACCAGTCACTGAGTTTATAATGTGAGTCTGCAGACTGCCTCCACAAATGTCAACGTAAAATTTTCAATTCACGCATTATCTACTGACACACCAACAACATTCAAGATCTTTCTAAGTGTCATCATGGTTTCTTCAAAGCATTACTTGAGTTTTTCTGCTGTCAACTTATAAATCGGAAACAAAGAAATGACATCAAGATACTTCCCTTTGATTTTCCCATAAAGCATTGAATGGTAGTTGCAGCCGCACCTCCCTCAGTCAATCCATGTATCACCGCTGTACTCTATCCACTTGGACAAATATAGTTCATCAATCATTAATAAAACATTACAGTAGAAGTCATTAACCCATTATGTACCATCGTCCTAAAAATATGACAGGCAAATGAGCTGATCCTCTACGCAGGTCCATACATGTTCAACAAGTAATGCACTTACCATCACGTTTGTTTTGAATTGGCGAATGTATATGCAACAAAAATAAACATTTACATGTCTTTGTTTATGTATTACCTCGATACAAAATCAGCCATTTTCAATCAGCTGATCGCATTTGAACATCTGTCAAGTAAGGTGAGTAATTACATCCTAAAGGTCATCAAAATAGATAAATGACATATATTCAGTAAAGCTGATTTCTCCATGAATGTGTGTGACAGAAAAAACCAAAATACCATCAGCTAGATAAGATAAATTTCAGCGTTGAAAGTGCTGTCTTGTTTTTATGACAATAGGAGTTTGCCTACTGTTTCCTAATTTTGCGACATTTCGCTCAATTCTCAGAGATATTACATGAATATTTAAGACGTATACATTTATCATTGTAAGAAAATACATATTTTCATACGTTAGCATTCAGGATAACCAAATAAGGATAAATAATGAATACTCACTCTCTAAATATAGTTCAGGTATCATATTTATATGACAACAGGACCTTCAACAGGCGTTTCTTTATTTTCAGCAATGGAGAGAGTGAAACTATGTCGAACAGTCAAAGACTTGGCTAATCAACTATTAGAGAAAGGAGACACGATTAGGAATATTGTTCTGATACCACCTGAACCAGACTCCTTGACAGATGAAGACGATTTTCTTGATGACGATCTTGTAGGCGCTCCAATAGTGAAGGGTGATTGCGCCAGTACATACGAAGTTGTGTACGAAGAACAGCAGCTTGATGAAAGTGTAGATATTTCGCAGGAGCCAGAACCGTCTATGAAAAAGTTCAAAACGATTCCAAAGCCTAAAACAAGTTGGACTCGAAAGTTTAAGGATAGTGACATAAGTTTAGAGAAGTTAGAATTCCAAACTAAACAGGTGCAAGAAAATTTGGAAAGCCATCTTCATGAAATGACTGATTCACCTGTGAAATTGTTTGAAGAAATGTTTGACTCGAAGGCCTATGAACTACTTGCCATAGAATCAAACCGCTATGCCCAACAGAAGAACATGCATAACATAAGTTTATGCCCAGATGATTTTCGTTCATTTGTTGGCTTCCTTATTTTCTCAGGTTATCATACCTTGCCCCCAGCAAAAACTATATTGGAGCCAACGTGAAGATTTCGGAATAGAATTTGTCAAGAGCTGTTTCTCACGAGATAGGTTCCTGCAAATTAAAAGCGTTCTTCACGTTGTTGATAATGATAATGTTAGCGATGATTCTCAAAAAGATTTCAAAGTGGCTCCGTTGTTTGATTTACTGAATAGCAATTTCTTAAAATTCGGAATCCACGACGAGTTTGTCTGTGTAGATGAGCAGGTGGTCAAATATTTCGGTCATAACTCATTTAAACAATGTATCCGTAATAAACCTACGAGGTGTGGTCTGAAAAACTGGAGTATCAATGGTTCGACAGGCTATTGTTAAAATTTAAAACTTTATTGTGGTAGGGAGTCTTCATCAGATACCGGTGATTCAAAACTATGTCTCGGGTCGAAAGTAGTCATGGATCTGATTCGTAAAATTGGAGTATCAGGAGCAAATATTCTGACAATGGACAACTTCTTCTGCTCACATGAGCTTCTGTGTCTCCTGAGAGAAAAAGGAATACCGGCATGTGGAACTATTCGTCATAACCGAACGAATGGTGCACCTCTCAAAGAAGATTCGGAATTAAAAAAAGAAGGGAGAGGCAGCCAAGACGCCGTATTTGACGTGGAGAGTGGAGTTGAATGCGTAAAATGGTGAGTAGAGTGATTGTTTAAACCATTGTATAACTGTGCAATTATGCATGATGACAATTATAATCAACTAAATATACATGTAATGTATTACTGTAATACACCGACACAGTGTGTATAGTGAGTACAGATTTTCTAGCCTACAAATATCAATTACAGTTATAAAATGTATAGAACAATGCATAACATCAACAATGATAAATAATAGTGAATAGGTGACTGAAACACTTGAATGTTGTCAGATTTTTATTCACTGCTTAGTAAAGGGACACAACCAAAAGAGTTACACCGACAGTTACCATGTCATGTTTTCATTGATAGTAGGCCTATAAAGATACTATTTCTGTCTTTTACAGGAACGACAATAGGTGTATGTCCTTAGCGACGAACTTTCGATATGATCGAACGTAAAGTATACTGCCAAAAGGTATGTCAAGAAGTCTGGAAAAGTGGACGTTTATCTCCCGGGATTGGTTTCACTATACAATAAGACGATGGGAGGCGTCGACAGCATGGACGGTTTTGTGAATCGATATCGCATTGCTATTTCGAGCAAGAAATGGTATTGGTGTCTTATAACAAATCTAATTGATGTATGTCTATCGAATGCTTGGGTGCTGCATCGTAAATTACGTGGTCAGGACAGAAATACTATGACACTCCTGGAATTCCGAAGTGAGGTGGCTTTATACTATATGAAATCTTACGGAACAAGAATCGGGTATTCTGATGGAAGAATCAGTGACCCAATCTCATTCCCTTCGATTCGATGGGATTGAACATTTTATGCAAACGCGTGCAAGTCAGCGTCGCTTTCAAGGCTTCCAGTGCTCGCGAAAACCTCTGACCTATTGTCAAAAATGCAATATTACCCTCTGCAAGCACTGTTTTCCGACTTATCACGTAAAATGACAATGCTATTACATCGAATCTCTCAGTTCATCCTGTCAACAACAGAAGTTTTGCTAGTTTTGTGAACTTTTCATTATCAAAATATTACACAATAAACATAGTACATAAAGATTTTCTTAGAAAATGCAAATCATCTTCATCATTCCATTAAATGTCCTATCGTCATATTTTTAGGACATATCCATATCCTTGAAATAGACATAGAATATATTACTGGAGTTATAACACATCAATATTGACCTAATTCTGCATAAAACACGTAAGTTTCGCAATAATCTGATAAATAGAACATGAAGCCGTCCTTAATGGGTTAAGCTGAGCAATACAAAATTTGAGGTCAGTCTCGATTTCTAGATTCAGTACCGCTGTCAGTCGAAAATCTTCTCGTAAGCTTTCTGAGGTGCACACAGATGGAAGACACAATAGCTGTTGATGATGCAGAAAATTATAGACCGCTGCGCTTGCGGCATGAATTTGGCTCACCATTATCATCAGTTCCGGAGAGCATGATCGTGCACATTTATTTCGAATCAACAATTGTTAAAAAAGTCAAGCTTTGTCTGTCAAATTTCATCAGAAGCCGCATCACTTCTCCATCTTTGAAACAGATTTATGTTCTGTTCAACGTGATTCATGAAAATGTCAGTCTCCTCCGAGTCTGCAAGAAATTTTCTCCTTGCCATCAAATTTGACACTTGTGAAAACGAAGAAATCTTGGAATTGGTTGCAATGTCACAATAGTTAGACTTTGGTATCAATTTGTTATCGATGATGATAGAAACAGTCAAATCGCACTGAATTATCAAATTGGTCTTTAAGTGTGGAATGTAATTATCTGTATCAATATAAAAGATCGAATTATCAATAGTGTTGACAAAAATGCCAAGTACACAATTGTCACAAGAGTATCATTTCGATGTCATCCAAATTAGTTACTTCATCACTCAATAAAATGTCTTCCGACTTACACTCAAGAATAGAAGCAGAACGTTCAAGCCTTTGGGTTGAGGTAGCGGATATTATTCTCGCAATTGTGGATTTTGAGGAAAGATATGCAAGAGCATTAGGGATAACACTAGGGATCGCCGTTGTTTTTGTTTTCTTTCTTTCTAATTTCTGGTGCAAGCTCTTTTCGCCATTTGTTCGAAATCTGATACGACGAAATGCAACAAATACATTGAATGCTTAGTCACTCTAATTTTTCTTCTTGGGTTCCGAGAGATCCATTTATTGAGTCTTTCTGTATCATTTATTGGGTATTGATGGAAAGTAATGCAATCGTCATTTCTTTGCGAATCGTAGCCAGTGCGACAACCATGCGCGGAGTTCCTATTTGGCATTTTAAGCATCTCTACCAGAAGTGTGAGATGCTATATCCTTTAATCGACGTCAGCCTTGTAGCGTACACTACTGAAAGCACTTTCATGCATCTTTCATGCTACCTTTCAGTCCAGGTGTTATATATCTAGGAGTCCATGCATTAGACATCAGAAACTTGTCTTCATTGTAGATATCGAACAATAACCCACTCGTCGTGACATAGCAATTGGAATGGAAGCACGTGAAGTACATGTAGACTTGCCCTCTGTACATGTGGAGTCATGTATATTTCATGTATCATGTATGTCATATTTTGTTTTTTAGTGATATATTTTCCTCTTTTTTCCAAAATTTTGATTTTTTGCTGTGGGGCTTTTTTTAGTGCATTTTAAATATAATACAGTAGGTACATAAATGCCCTTCGAGCATCAAAATGATCGGATGAATGAAAAACACGCATTGCAATCAGTGTAATGTACAGTAGGCCTATGCATGTGCATTGTAGGATTTTCCCATACAGAGCGACTTCTGCTCATGACTTCCCGCTAGATTTGTCAAGACGTCACTCTATCCGTTGATAAGTTAATAAACCCAGTAAGTACAGAATCTTTTATTTTTTGTGCTAGTATTCAATCTGACTTCCAATACATTCCAGCTTTATCGGCTTTATAGATTTGATCAGTTTTCGATCACGATGACGCAAGTTAGCTCGAAAAGATAGGCTATATATAATTCAAGCGCTTCATTTTCATACTTTCATTTTTAGTAGTTTATTATGCATAGCGTGGTCTTCAAATCTCACCGTGCTAGTTTTTAGACAGTTTAGAGACGGAGATAGAAGTGAATGACTCATAGATATTCGCGAATAGGATTTCCATGCAGAGCTTAGTCCAGAAGATGGAATTTCGTCTTTTTTCTAGCCTAGTATATAGCTGCTCGTGCCGCACTAACATATGTGCCTGTATTTAGATTCCTTACTGAGTGCTGTTCATGGAAAAATGGATACAGGATGAATGTAGGGCCTAAGATGAGTAGATGACAATTTCAAATCTATTTGCTTTGTGCACACCTTTTTAAGATGAATTTAAAAAAGCCTAATTACAGAAGTCATTTTTACAAAAGCGGAGGCTTCCTTTGGAGACACTTCCTTTGGAACACTGTAGACCGTGTTCAGATAGAGGCAGTTGATGAGGGAACCCATAGACATGTTTTGGGGATCCCTGGAACTCAAACTTCTTATCTTTGTGATTTGGACTCCGGATATATTTTCGCCGATCGGAATGTAATGAATGTGAATTAGATCTCTGGAAATCTGTTTTGATATGAAGTATTTCTAAATAAATATGATACGTTATTCATTTGCAACCAAAACTAAAATCATGGGAAAAGCTGCATCACTTCATGGAGTCAATTATATTAAGTGATTGAGTTAGTTAAGGCATATGTACGTTAAGTTCAATAGATATTGGATCATATTTTTAAATTAAACAGGGCCTTTCTTCATTGTTCACCGTCATTACCTTTACAAGATGTTCTATTTTCAAGGGTAAATAGAACAATTTAATGGTTTAATGGGTAAGCAAGACAGCGTATAGGCCCTTACTGTCTTGCTTTTGCCTTTGGTTGTTTCAGCTAATGCGCGAAATACGTCGGTCGTGTGTATTATACATTCTAGCTCATTTTTATGCCGCAAACTGTTTTTATCAAGGAGAGGTAGCACACCTTTTCAACATGAAGAAACACTAGCCCTACGTCATTCATGTACATATTAGTCTATTTCCACCACAACGAATCCACACAAAAATGGCATTTTTAGATTTAAAATGTTTCGCATAGCTTCTCATTTTGGTTGTCAGTCAACTACAGGTAATTGTTTATGTTACATCTCCATCGATTAGATGATACATGTACAGTCTCACCGTGTGAGTAGCTACACATTAGATCATTTTTAATGACATCAACATTTTCAAAATCATAATAGCAGGAGCTTATCATGTATTTCCGAAGGGTGTCAGTATAGATTGATCGCAAGTTGGACAGCGGACAGAATGAGTCTTGAACTGTAGGACAATGAAATTTCGCTAAAGCGGTAGTGCATTCGACACCTGCATAATTCTCCCAATTAAAAATATAAATGCAAATAAGCCTAAAAATGTGCAATATTTTTAGGAAGGTAATTTAGCTTCGGAAGGTAAAGTTGTACAACTCTTTTTTATGATGCACTTGTACATCAATTACAATGCAATTGTATTTTTATTATTTGTCTATGTTTTGTACATATCTCTGTAATGCGTTCACCGCACATTGTAAGTCATCAATAAATTCTTATCTCTAATATTTATAAGAAAAATAGCAGTGGATGAGCAAATGGAAAAAGCCAAATAGCCTCATAGCAGATCGGGCCTGCGAGTTGAGACGACATGAGAAACTCTTAGAACATCGCTGTGAAATGAAATAGTTTTACGGAATTTATCCGAGAAATGTCCTGGTAAGTTGCGTTATGCACATACTACAACCGAGTCAGCAATCTATTTTACAAAAATATTCAATCTTTAAATTCTAAATTTCCTCTAGTTACTGTCAGCCGTTGCAGCATTTGATTCTACACAATAAGCCTCTCTGCAGCTTGCATGTAATAGGCCTACATTAACTATATCAATTAGGCTACGCGTTCAGGTAGAGTGTGAGGATTTATTTCTTGATAACGTTAATCAATGAGTTTTATTGATTTGTGTCAATTTGATAATTATTTCTGCTGTGAATGTTGCTATCATCCCATATTAGGTACTGGAGGTTGCATGGTACTCAACGCTCCTGGCTTTCACGGAGCCATTTCATTATTAATCTTGCCGCAATCACGAAAAAAATGATTTTTGTTGCCCTCGCAAAAGTGGTGTCCAGTCAATTAGGCCCCAGTACATTTAGGCCTCACAAGAAATGGTCATTTAGGCCCCATGTTCTTATGTTATTTTAACTACAAGATTGCAATCAAAACCAAGAAAATGTTATGATACATAGGAGCCATACATTACAGAAATATGCTTGGTTTTATCCAAGATGGCGCAGAATTGTCTGGGGAGTGGTATGTGGATTGTTCGAGAATGTCAAAAACACCGGTTCATGATGTTATTTTAACCACGGCGAGTTGCAGCGTGTATGAGGTATTAAAAGACTGCAAATTTTCTGAAACCACCAGAAATGTCAATGGTTTTACAAGAAATTGTAGTAGTTGTATTTAAATGGCAATAATTCAAAATTGGACATATTTCATTCACGTGATCATTATGTTATTTTTATCCTGCAAAAACATACAACAAACTTGGTATCATTGGATAGAAAATTGTTCACTCTATCTAGAAATATCAACGCTTTTACAGAAAATGCTGACACAATGTCGGAAACTACCGATTGATGTATTTTGTGCAAGGATGTTTCTATAACAAATTCCTTCTTAATTTATGTTAGATTTTGTTTAAACGCTGCACGCATTTCTAAACGTACCAGCTGGACGTGGAATTTTGTGGTTTGCGGGTGTAGATAAAATCCGAACAACAAATCTATTCCGAACAATAAAAATCTCATTGAAAATGGAAAAATATTGAGCCGAACATTTCATATTTGAGTAGAAAGTAGTTAGTTTTATCTGCTCGTGAACTTAAATCAGCAAGAAAGTAATAAAATCATATTCCAAACAAATCCGAACAAGTCCGAACACCTCCGAAGAAGCCCGAACAACCAAAGGTTAAAATCCGAACATCTATAATACTACCGAACAAAGAGTATGAGGTTTCAAACGCAAGAGGTTTACTATTCTACGCAATAATGACACATCGGCACTGCTTTCCTGCTATGTTTCCCCTCCGAACACCTAATTTGACCTAAAGTAGAATCTAATTTGGCTCCGAAAAACAAATTCATCCGTGAAAAATGACCCGAACAATACTCTAGTCCACTCAATTGACTCCGAACAACTCGAAGAAGGAATCTTACTGCTCCGAACAACTCCTTCAACACTCAAAAATGATCCGAACAACACTCTAGTCCACTCAATTGACTCCGAACAACTCGAAGAAGCAATCTTACTGCTCCGAACAACTCCTTCAACACTGAAAAATGACCCGAACAACACTCTAGTCCACTCAATTGCCTCCGAACAACTCGAAGAAGCAATCTTACTGCTCCGAACAACTCCTTCAACACTGAAAAATGACCCGAACAACACTCTAGTCCACTCAATTGACTCCGAACAACTCGAAGAAGCAATCTTACTGCTCCAAACAACTCCTTCAACCCTGAAAAATGATCCGAACAACACTCTAGTCCACTCAATTGCCTCCAAACAACTCGAAGAAGCAATCATTCCCCTCCGTACAACTCCTTCAACACTGAAAAATGACCCGAACAACACTCTAGTCCACTCAATTGCCTCCGAACAACTCGAAGATGGAATCATTCACCTCCGAACAACTCCTTCAACCCTGAAAAATGATCCGAACAACACTATAGTCCACTCAATTGCCTCCGAACAACTCGAAGAAGCAATCTTACTGCTCCGAAAACTCCTTCAACACTGAAAAATGACCCGAACAACACTCTAGTCCACTCAATTGCCTCCGAACAACTCGAAGAAGCAATCATTCCCCTCCGAACAACTCCTTCAACCCTGAAAAATGACCCGAACAACACTCTAGTCCACTCAATTGCCTCCGAACAACTCGAAGAAGCAATCTTACTGCTCCGAACAACTCCTTCAACCCTGAAAAATGACCCGAACAACACTCCAGTCCACTCAATTGACTCCGAACAACTCGAAGAAGCAATCTTACTGCTCCGAACAACTCATCAACCCTGAAAAATAATCCGAACAACACTCTAGTCCACTCAATTGACTCCGAACAACTCGAAGAAGCAATCTTACTGCTCCGAACAACTCCTTCAACCCTGAAAAATGATCCGAACAACACTCTAGTCCACTCAATTGCCTCCGAACAACTCGAAGATGCAATCACTAACCTCCGAAAACTCCTTCAACACTGAAAAATGACCCGAACAACACTCTAGTCCACTCAATTGCCTCCGAACAACTCGAAGAAGCAATCTTACTGCTCCGAACAACTCCTTCAACCCTGAAAAATGATCCGAACAACACTCTAGTCCACTCAATTGCCTCCGAACAACTCGAAGAAGCAATCACTAACCTCCGAACAACTCCTTCAACACTGAAAAATGACCCGAACAACACTCCAGTCCACTCAATTGACTCCGAACAACTCGAAGAAGCAATCTTACTGCTCCAAACAACTCCTTCAACCCTGAAAAATGATCCGAACAACACTCTAGTCCACTCAATTGCCTCCGAACAACTCGAAGAAGCAATCTTACTGCTCCGAACAACTCCTTCAACACTGAAAAATGACCCGAACAACACTCTAGTCCACTCAATTGCCTCCGAACAACTCGAAGAAGCAATCATTCCCCTCCGAACAACTCCTTCAACACTGAAAAATGACCCGAACAACACTCTAGTCCACTCAATTGCCTCCGAACAACTCGAAGATGCAATCATTCACCTCCGAACAACTCCTTCAACCCTGAAAAATGATCCGAACAACACTCTAGTCCACTCAATTGACTCCGAACAACTCGAAGAAGCAATCTTACTGCTCCGAACAACTCCTTCAACACTGAAAAATGACCCGAACAACACTCTAGTCCACTCAATTGCCTCCGAACAACTCGAAGAAGCAATCTTACTGCTCCGAACAACTCCTTCAACACTGAAAAATGACCCGAACAACACTCTAGTCCACTCAATTGCCTCCGAACAACTCGAAGAAGCAATCTTACTGCTCCGAACAACTCCTTCAACACTGAAAAATGACCCGAACAACACTCTAGTCCACTCAATTGACTCCGAACAACTCGAAGAAGCAATCTTACTGCTCCGAACAACTCCTTCAACACTGAAAAATGACCCGAACAACACTCTAGTCCACTCAATTGACTCCGAACAACTCGAAGAAGCAATCTTACTGCTCCGAACAACTCCTTCAACACTGAAAAATGACCCGAACAACACTCTAGTCCACTCAATTGACTCCGAACAACTCGAAGAAGCAATCTTACTGCTCCGAACAACTCCTTCAACACTGAAAAATGACCCGAACAACACTCTAGTCCACTCAATTGACTCCGAACAACTCGAAGAAGCAATCTTACTGCTCCGAACAACTCCTTCAACACTGAAAAATGACCCGAACAACACTCTAGTCCACTCAATTGCCTCCGAACAACTCGAAGAAGCAATCTTACTGCTCCGAACAGCTCCTTCAACACTGAAAAATGATCCGAACAACACTCTAGTCCACTCAATTGCCTCCGAACAACTCGAAGATGCAATCACTTACCTCCGAACAACTCCTTCAACACTGAAAAATGATCCGAACAACACTCTAGTCCACTCAATTGCCTCCGAACAACTCGAAGAAGCAATCTTACTGCTCCGAACAACTCCTTCAACACTGAAAAATGACCCGAACAACACTGTAGTCCGATCAATTGCCTCCGAACAACTCGAAGATGCAATCACTCACCTCCGAACAACTCCTTCAACACTGAAAAATGATCCGAACAACACTCTAGTCCACCCAATTGCCTCCGAATAACTCGAAGAAGCAATCTTACTGCTCCGAACAACTCCTTCAACCCTGAAAAGTGACCCGAATAGTACTCTAGTTCACTCAATTGCCTCCGAACAACTCTAGAAGTGTAGTGAATCAACGTATTTTAAGGAAGTAGGTATGTGGACTAATTGTCAGTGTATATTTCCATCGGGAGATCACTTCTCCTCTCCCAGTGCTTTGGGGAGACAGTATGGCACCACTGACAGTAAGTCAACACAACCAAGAAAGGGTCACATCGGGTAAGGCGATGTGTTTTCATCGTTTTAGTGAATGACTATCATGAAAGCGAAAAACCTTTATCCTCGTAGCATGTGATGAAATTGAAATATTGAATGCATGTATTCTTATGCAACACTCACGTAATCGCAAATAGCTATGCAACGCGCTATCTGGCGAATAGGGATTTACTTCAGGTTCAACGCACGTCATCAAGTCGCCCACTGCTCCGCCTAAATCTGTGGCCCACGACTGTGACATTTGGGGGTCGTCTATTCCGTTACCGAAGTCTGAGTGAAACTCAAACCAGCAATTATTTAACAGAGTTCTACTATTTACACTTGAAAGTCGATCATGCCCTCAGATTTGGCACACAAGTCTGTGCAATAGGTTAGAAAAGGCTCACAATTGCTTACACATCTTAGATTTTGACTATGACGTCATTCCTAATGTCATACTTTTCGTATAAAAGTTGTTTTTAAAGGCACTGAAAACTGAAAACGATATGGTGATTTGTACCGTGTATTTTGATTTCCGACACATCAGTGGAAACAATCCGGGACAATGAAAACTCTGCTTATATTAACAGGACGTATGTAACAGTCAAAACATCAATTGTTTTCATGCTTGGATGCTAATCTCTATGTATAATAACAATCGTGAAAAAATTATTTGGCGTGGATTATAACAACATGAAATAACTATTTACAGATATGAAGTGGCTACATTCGGTGTCGAGATCAGTGTCAGTCAAAATATCTATAGTCTTCATGCGGACTTAGTAAAGTCTGTGTCTAGCTACTATATACAGATATGTACAGCTGTTCTATTCGGCGTCGAGATCTGAAACAGTCAAAGCATGTGCACTTGTCATCTGTGAATGATAAAAAACAATCTAAGAAAGTGATCTGAGTACTATATACAGATGTGTAACAGTTCTATTCGGCGTGGAGATTTGTTGCAGTCAAGGCATCTGCAGTCATGCGTGCATAATGAAGTTTGAGTAATACAACAATCTAAAAAATCTGGCGTCGATATTAACAATCTGAAAAACATATATACAGAGATGAAGCAGTCTCATTCGGTGTCGAGATCTGAAACATTCAAAACGTCAGTGTAGTTAGTGATGTCTGAAAATACTGATCCGGCTACTACATACAGATAAGAAGCTGCCCTATTCGTCGTTGAGATCTGAAGCAGTCAAAGCATATGTACTCGCTATGCGTAGCTGGTAACAATTAAAAAACTGAGCTGATTACTAAGAAAAGTTATGTAGAGGCTCTATTCCGTGTCGAGATCGAGATCAACATCGTAAGATTTCCACGTGACTAGGCGTTAAAACTTCAGTCGCTTCCCTTCCCTTGGTCACCAATATCGAGTTGTACTGGAAAAGGTGTGCATAACATTTCATATTGGAAAACCCCATCACTGCCACTGATACTTACCCCTAGGTCATCGGACACCACACTGTCATTAATATCTACTGCGCCGATTCGGGTGTCATTCAGTCGGTACAACGCTTCTCCGCAGAAGACATATGTCAAATCTGAAAAGAATGTAGGAGTTAATTTTTAACGCAACGGAAAAGAAGGCTGATATAGATGAAAAATCCAAAGCCATAAGTGTCTATTTTGTTTCATCAACCTTCAAAATAAATGGGATGACAATTTTCTATTATAGGAGGTACATCGGGCGAAACGCCTTTTTTCCTTGTGACCGAGTTTGTTTTTTTAAAACTATCCCCACCCTCACAGTGTTAAGCAGGAATGAAGAATGTGTACGTTTTAATTGTCAGGTTTGATCCGATCAAGGTTTGAGCTGAGGTCTACCGTACGTAGAGCGAGCACACGTGTCCCATACACATGACGCTGCTTCGAACAAAGTCTTGAGTGAATACCCCAACGAAATTCACATGAACATTACTACTATTGAAATGAGTGGGATCTCAGAAAGAAAGTAAACAGAATAAGAAAAAGGAGGAAAATTGGTTATCAAGGTAAAGAGAGACTCCATACATCACCACATACTCCATTTTGACATAGGTTAGGCTACAATCGAAAAATGCAGATAGCCTACAGTGTGTGTAGTACGGAAGCACTCGTGTAAGAGAAATGATGTGTGCCTCGAAACACACACTTGGATTGCTGCATGACCTGGGTATCTGGTAGCTGCAACCAACCCACTACGTGTAGCTAATTATCCTACTCTCACTGATGTCACTGCACTTGCACGTAAATAACTCACAGTGGCCGTTGTTGTCAGAACCGCGCATAACCAAAGGTGCTTTGAGATAAAACTTCGTACGATGAATGACGATTTGCCTGGAAATAACAAGTACATATTTTGTTTTTGACAAGTTTCTAAGTTCAAACTTAATTTCTCGACTTAGAAACTTGAGACATTAGATGGAGAACCTTGACGTGATGCTGAGGTATATCTCAACGTTAGACAGCGAAAGGAACCCGCATAATTGCGGAAACTAAGGGATAGCATCACCCATCGAAAAGTCACAACGTCAAACAAAATTCACTGCCTAAATACAAATGATGATCATTCAGAATCTATCACATACGTCGTTCTGAAACATATTTACATCGAAACCGTAAGTCGATGTCATCATCTTTAAGAAATTTGGGTCTGTAACTATGTTGTTGTAAACAACACGGAGAACAAGTGTGGCCATGGAGAATTCATAGAGTTTATTTTTTAACTTTAGGTCCATCAAATGTTTCTAAATCGATAGTCAGATTAGTGTAATAGAAGCTAACATCTGAAAAAGTTATTATACAAAGTAATTAAAACTCCCCTTTTCAGTTTCGGCCAATATAATCAAGTTAAATTTAAAAGTGTGGCAGACAGGCCTTCGGCGTCCAGCGCCTTCAACGGCTGATGTTGGAATGGCACAGATGCAGCCTTTGTGAAGGTTTATATAAGAGTAAATGATATCAAGAACTGTGTTGCATGCATGATTGGCTGTTGAACTGTGAAGTTAGATTGTAAAAAGATAATTCATGTTTGCTATTGATTGCTGGCTTAAGTTGTGTGATTTCTGTGGCTTCTGTTATTGTTGTATCTCGTGTGTTGGTCAGTTTGCTAATGAGACCGACCTGAAAAGTCCCGATGTCGCTGAAAAGTGCTCGATGTACTTTTGTTTTTAATCAAACACTTTGTTTTTAATAGCTCGCTTATGTTCTTGATGCCTCGTCTTAAACATTCTCGCTGTTTTGCCGACGTAGAATACATTACACATTCTACACGTGTACTTGTACACAATAAACTTTTTTCGGCAAATATTACTTTTACATTCAAGGCAAATCTCGCAATTACAATTTTGGTTATTACTTTTGTGCTTAAAAAATGATGCCGATTTCATACCGTATTCGTTTGTGACTTTAATGGGGAATTTGTATTTATCAATTAATTAATTTACTTTGCGATTGCATCTGTCGTTTACAAAAGGCAATTTGAAATTAACTATCTAATGTGGTTTTGGTTTTCGTTGCTTTTTCTTAGGTTTTGCCTCTCGGCAGTCATTTTTATAATAACCATTATCGATTAGAAAACTCTGGAATTCGCTTATATTTTCTTGTTTTCTGATATCGTCATTGCAGCATTCAGCAATTGACTGAAACCTATTGCTTATGAAATTTTGTTTTACATGCCATGGTAAAAAGGCATCCTTACGTAAAGTAATATTCGAATGTTCAGCTTTATGATACCAGCTGTACAAAACTTCATTATTTGAAATTTTTATATCTAGAAATGGCAACCATTCTCTAGGCTCGGACGTTTCTAGTGTAAACTTAATATTTTTATTAACTGAATTGAAAACTGTCAATATTTCATTAAAGGAGAATTCGTCATATGGTATTGGCCCTATTATGATGTCATCAATATACCGTTTGTATATTTCGGGTTGAATATTCAATTTAGCTAGAGCTTCCGCTTCAATGCTATGCATGAAAGGCTGCTTCACAAAGGCTGCATCTGTATCTGTATCATCCAGACATCGACCGTTGAAGGCGCTGGACGCCGAATGCCTGTCTGCCATACTTTTAATTTTAACTTGATTATATTGTCAGAAAAGTCAAAATAGTCTTCTGCAGGTACTTCCATTTATTTATTACTTTATTCGACTCTTTTCGGGACGATTTCGCCCGGGTACGTGGAGGAACCTCTAACTACATACCTATTGATTATATTGGCCTAAACTGAAAAGGGGAGTTTTAATTACTTTGTATAACTTTCTCAGAAAGATGATCTCCCGTCACCTGGTCAACTACAAAGCTAACATCCATTAATCCTAGCGTAACATAGGAAAAATGAATACTAGGAAACACAAGTAATGGGCAAAAGACCGCTCCAGGACACCATAAAATTCAAAAAATAGTATCTTTAAAAACGACATAAATTCATGAATTTGAACCCTTTTTCAGGTTTTTAAGACCTAAATAAATGAATTTAGTCCATTCAAAAAGTACCATTTTTCAAAAAATGGTACTTTTTAAAAACGACATAAATTCATGAATTTGAACCCTTTTTCAGGTTATGAAGACCTAAATTCATAAATTTGGGTGTTTTTAAAAATACCCAATTTTTCAAATTTTTCAAAATCTCAAAATTTGAGAATTACAATTTTTACTCCCAAAATCATGACCGTTCCAGGACACCGAAAAAATCATAAAGTTAGTATTTTTAAAAACGTCTTTTAAATCCGTTTTTCAGGTTTTTAAAATATATCATGTGACTAATAATATTTCTTTAACAGTGGAAGAAACTAAAGTGGAAGAAACCGCGGGGATGTATCCTTCAATATCATATGAACGTATTTCTACTACCCCCTCCCTTCTAACTTCTAGGGGTCCCTTAAGAAATTTTTTATTATAAAATGAACAACATAAATGAGTTTTTAAAATTATATGGAACGCAAACAACTACAAATTTTGATTTAAAGAAAATTGCAAATCAATTAGGAATAAAGAATTTTCATGTTCTAATGAGAGCCGAATTACAATTCCTAAAAAATAAGCCAACTGTAAATTTCATAACAAATCTTCACACAACAGATGAAAAAGGAGTACATTGGTCTGCAGGTATCTTTAATAAAAATCGAGATAATTACTATTTCGATCGCCCGGAGGCTGAGAACTATTGGTTCGACTCTTATGGACTTCCACCTACAAATGAAGTCAAAAAATTACTTGGCAATGGAACTTATAATACATTTCAAATTCAAAAACCGGGAACTACTTATTGTGGTCAATTATGTCTTTATGTTTTATTTAAATTACAAAAAGGGGTGCCATTTCCAAATATTATGTTAGAATTGAATAAGGGAATTGAATAAGGGAATTTCATTCCCCAAACGTTAGTTCCAATGATAATGATAATGATAATTAAAAATCAGTTCGTTGTAATTCATTTTGATAAAATCGGCCTCTGATATCTTAATCATCTAAATCTTTGATTTCGTAAGTAATCGGATAAGTTTGATTTATTTTACAAACTTCAAATATTTCTTTAGTCCAATAGCCAACGAAGCCTTTTTCAAATTTATTCTTATATTTAAATATTCTAACTCTATCTCCAATTTTAAATTTCGGCTTACGTTTCTGTAAATTCGGATTACTCTCATTCAAATTATTATTTTCGTTCGAATAATTATTCTCGACTATTTTCTTTCGGATTAAATCAGGGTCGTCAGAAGCATTCTTTGGAGTTTCTTCAATACCAGAATGAACTTTATTATTGTACTCTTCTACAACTCCTGGTAATATCTTCAACCATTTCTGATTTCTTTGCTCAGTAAATTTCTTGAATAATTTCTTTTTTAACGTCCGATTGAATCTTTCTATCACTACAGCTTTTCCAGCGTTTTCAGTTGAATAAACAGTTTCAAATAGTGGCTGAACGTTTCGGTTATAAAATTCCGACCCTTTATCAACAAACAATTTCCTTGGCTTTCTATTACTTTCTTTAAAGATTTCTTCAAACGCATATTTAACTGATAGACCACTTTTATTTTTTAAAGGCTTTACCCAAGCGTATCGTGTATATAAATCTATAACGGTCAATGCGTATTTGTATTCCCTTTCATTCGGCATATGAATAAGATCAGCACTCCAAATATCATCTTTATTAAATACTTTTACTTTCAATAAATATTTAGGCCTTCTGTATTCTTTATGAATTTCGGAGGCGTAGGTTCGAGCGTTGCTCTCAGACAGCTTTGCTGTCGTTTCATTTAAACCCTGGCCGAATAATATTTTAGCTTGTAAAGCTTTCTTAACAAACATTCTTTCAATTTTTTCTCTAAATGTAGGATTTTGAATACTATCTAATTCTTGAATCATCTTCTTATCAGCTGCATGTCGAGAACTTAGATCATGATTTCGATAAGCCAAATCATGTCTATAAGCGGCGGCATCTACTCTATTTATTGGTTCTTCACCTGGTTTCGGATTATTATTCTCATCTAGTCTTATATCTAATCGAGTTCCTGGACCGGTATATGAATGACCAGGAAGATGTTTTTTCTTTTGAATATTTACTCCAAATAAATCCAGGAAAGTTTTCTAATGTTTTTTGTATGTCACCACCGTAGGTAGTAGCCAAACTTTGTTTGTCGTCGTTACCTTCATAAATTTTACAATTTGAGTTTTTCTTTTTGTTTAATAGATAATTTAATAAATCTAAATTAGCAATTTTTAATTTAATTAAATTTTCGGAATTTGTAGAATTCATTTTAAAAGATAAAATAAATGTTTTACATAATAGAGCTTTGTTCAGAGGCTTTAGCCGATCGGACCAAAGGTCCTGAGGTTATTACCGAATCATACTAGGACTTAGATATATTCCAGAACCATCTTTAGTTTCCTTAATTTCAATTAAATCATCAACATTGTGGAGAATATTTTTAAGAACTCGTTTTCCTTCATCAACTAATTTTGATTTACTAATAAAATTATCTACTATTCCGTCACCCCTAGCAACTTTCTCTAACTCTCTATTATGACGTTTTTGTTCTTCTAATGCTGCCTTCTCTGATTTATTTTTATTTACTGCTTGGACAATACCAGCTGTCCCACCTGCAACACTTCCTGCAGCTGCTATGCCACCTATTATTAATGGAATTAATGGGAGAATCCCGCCATTCTTTTCTTCTTGTAATTGAATATTCTCTATCATTGGTTTACTTATGTAATACTTTTTTTTATTAATCGTAATAGTTTTAGGGGTATTTTTGTCAACAATATTACGTAATTTTAATTCAACAGTTTTATTATTATTACTTTTCGCTTGCGACATTTTTAATAAAAAAATTTTAAATTAGGAATTTTTGATCTATTCTAGTTACAAAAAAATTTTATTACTAATTACTAAAAAAAATTTAAGTTAACAAAAATTTTAATTAACTTATCCTAGCCATCTTTCCATTAAGAATTTCAATAGAATATTTTACATCTTCTAGCGATAAACCATAAGCCATCAATGAAGTTGTGGAATCTTTCTTTTCAATATTAATTGTTACATCACAACCAGTCTTGATAATATCTTCAGATTGTGCACTTAAATCGAAACAGAAAACAGGATATAAATGTCTCCAATCTCCAGGAGTTAATTGTGGTTCAACTCCAAATTCTATACAAAGATTTCGATAAGAATCATATCCTTCCATAAATTGATTATTGCTATCGTCATATCTTAATGGATCAATTGGATAACGGGTTTGATTTAATGAAACTTGTAAACTTCGAATTGTATTAATATGAAAAAGATTGTTGTTCTTATCAAAACTTGGAGAATTATTTCTTTGAAATGTTAGCAATAAATATCTTGGAGTATTCGCAGTTCTAGTAAAATGCCAGTTAAATCTTTGTTCGGAAAAAGTTACTGAACTAGCAGTACGCTTTAGAAAATTTACTGGAATTGGTTTGTTAGTATTTAATCTTTTTGCAATAGCTGTTTCAATCTCTAAACTAGGAGTAATATGCTTAATCCACCATTCAAGTCTATCAATTTTTAAATATGCTTTTTTTCCAGTCTTACCAAAAAAAATTATTCATTATTTGCTGTACGATGAATTATTAATTTAAATTTTAATTGATATGATATTTTATCATAATCTAAATAACCGAATAATGGAGACAATGACCAATTTACTGTCTGTTTACTTTTTTTGTTAAATTCACGTCTTTCTTTATATGCATCATTATTTGTTTTATTTAAATGTTTTGCAATATTTTCTACATCTTTCGCAATTCCTGCTGCATCTGTTCCAGCGTGAGTTAAATCATCAACAATTATACCATCATTAGTATCAGGAAACCAACCTTCGATTTCATACTTTTTATTATTTTCACCAATTGTTACAAATCTAAGCATTGTATCAATTACACCTGGTGAATCACTTATTGTTTCTATATTTTGAGTTGCAACATCTAAACGCATTTGTGTAAATAATCTTGGAAAGAAATTATTCTCTAGTGCAATATTATCGGTTTCTGGTAATGGTGTTGTAAAATTGGCATCACTATACAAAGAATATTCACAGTGTAAAAATGAATCAGGTAGATATATATAACTCTGCTGATTATCAACTTCAAAAATTAAATCACCTCCAGTATTTACTCTACTGGAAGATCCGGGATTCATAGCAATTCTTATATAGTCATTCTTTTTTTGATTGCAACTGACGAACGGAGGATCGTCTAATCTAAAATTATTTTCGATAAGCGAAGACATTTTTATAAAAAATAATTTGACTTTTTGTTTTTCTCACACACAGAAAAAATTCTGCTAAAATAATTTTACTAAAAAAATTTTGCTAAGAAAATTTTGCTAAAAAATTTTACTAAAAAAAATTTTACTAAAAAACATAATTTTAGAATTTTGCTAGACCAGCTCCGCTACAGCTTTGCTGGTTAAACCGAAGGTTGCTGCTCACGCCATTACCTCTTATTTCTTCAATTGAACGTTTTATGGCTACGCCTGATTTCTTCTTATGTTTACTATCAGACGGAGCTCCGCTCCTGAAGGTTTCCCCAACAGCTATGTTAGCAATTTTATTTTTGTTTCCTCTGAAAGTTTTTTTAAATTTTTTAGTTCTTCGGAATCATTCCTAAGTTTACGAATAGCTTCTAGTTGTTTCAATTCGTTTTGAGACTTGACAGCATTTGATATTGCACTAGCTGTACTACCTATAGCAGCTGCTCCTTTTGCAGCAGATGTAATCAAATCTTTATTATTTTTAATTAAGTTAACGATACTTCCAATACCAGAGAAGATGCCAGCTCCTTCCGTGTGAACTGTTTCTCTATCATCATAATAATAAACAGGATTCATACGTGGTTCATGAGCAATTCTTTGATTTGAAGCAAAATGTTTAAGATTGTGTTTATAAATTATAGGCATTTTTTAGGATTAAATTTGACTTTTGGGAAAAAATATTTACGATTGGTTAGTAACCTGAGGACCTTTGGTCCGATCGGCTAAAGCCTCGAGGAGCTTCGCTCCGATATGTTAGAAACCCAAGACTTCGTCGATCAAGATTTACGTTTGTGAATGGACAACAACTTCGAGATAACTTTATTAATTGTCTGTTGCACTTTATCTATTGCGTCAAGTAACGTGTGATGTACTTTAATTTCTTTTCTATTAACTTGCATTTTCTCCTGATTCATCTTCAACGCCGCTTTAAGAGCATTTAACTTAATTTTAAGAACATCTAATTGTCTTTTAACAGAATCTAACTGTTCTTTATTTTCTTTAGAGTTTTCTTGTAAATTTTTCTTTAATTCATTTTTTAAATTGATTTTAAGAGTTTTCATTTTATCAACTCTTTGATTAAGTGAGTTTACTTCATTTATTATTCTATTCATCTTTTTCATTTGTTGGGTAATTTTGGAACTTAATTCATCAACACTTTTTTGGAATGTAGTTTGTAACTGCTTTAAATTTTTTTTAATTCTTTCAGGAAGTTTTTCTATTTCATCTTCTAATTGTTGTTTTAACATTTTTATCTGATATTTATTTTTAATGACTGCAGATTTTAAATTTATAGAAAGTAATATTAAAATTTTTGATTGTTCAGAAATCTTTTTAAAAAGTTTTGCTATATCTGCTTCTAGGTCTCTATCCTTTTTATCAAGTTTTAATAATTTTTCGTTTAATGATTTGTCATTAAGTTTTAGCAACTTTAACTCATTCATCAGTGGAACCAAAACATCGTTTATATATTTTTCTTTTAAGTCATTGATTTGTGTATCAACATATTATTTATTTGTCAACTCTGTATTTTGTTGCGGAAGAATAGAAAGATGCAATGGACCAGATAAAACGTCTCCAGTTTTCATGATATAACTTTCTATCTCTATTTCTAATTCACGATTATTCGGGATATATGCACCTCCACCAACATTTGTATCATCATTTTTAGAACAATAAAAAAGTAATTTTTTTATGTAACGAGAAAAAAAATAAAATTTTTTCTAATAAAAATAAAAAAATAAAATTTTTTCTAATAAAAATAAAAAATGGATAAAGCAAATTTAAAAAAATTATATTCGTCCGCATCATCCTGTTCTTCTTATTCGACGAGATCAACGGGATTTGAAAATAAATGTTTTGATAATAATAATAATAATCCATGTATAGATGTCAATATTTTATTTCAATTACAAGCCGAAATATTTAGAGAACAGACTAAAGGTTTACCTTCTATAGAAACTAATTATTGTTTATTTCCGGGGGATCCATTTATTGAATTTATGAATATAGTAAGTAAATATAATGATGTAGCTTATGTGGAATTAAATAAAGAAAATATGGTTATAATAGGTCATAATAATGTTTATGGTTTTATTAGAGCAGTATTACCAATTAGTAATACTGATTGGATAGAAACTAAAATTATCAATTATATCAATATTAAAGAATTAGTTAAAAAATTAAAATCTTTTTCGAAAGAAAAAATTAGATTATTTGTTGACGATCAAAATCAATATAACATTCACATAGAGAGTA
This sequence comes from Prostheceraeus crozeri, assembly GCA_907163375.1. Classification (NCBI taxonomy): domain Eukaryota; kingdom Metazoa; phylum Platyhelminthes; order Polycladida; family Euryleptidae; genus Prostheceraeus; species Prostheceraeus crozeri. Next base: position 190,283 of record CAJQUW010000724.1, read on the forward strand.
AAAAACATAATGAAGAATTATTATGCCAAGTTTATTATAGAGATACAATTTATAAACAAGAAACATTAGAAATGCCGCAAAGATATGATGATGATACTTATATAGGATTATATTCAAATTTAAATATTAATTTATTAAAATCTTATATAAATGGTTTAGCTCAACAAGAGAAAATTTATATGTGGACTACACCTTATGCTATTAACAATGACCATAATCATAATCATAATAATTTTAAAAATAATAATAATTTTAAAGAATCCAATAATGATAAACGAACCGAAGGTTCTAGGGCTTTGCCCGATCTTAGAGAATCTTATAATAATAATGATGATGATAATATAGATGATGATAACATAGACGATGATTCTGAAACATCTGAAAAAGGTGTAAATGGTAAAAAAGATTACCATAAATTAAAAAAAAATATTAGTAATTATAAAAATTTAAGTGAAGAAAAATTTTTATCTCATACTGATGTACATGATATTAATACTACATATAATCAAAATTTATCTAAATTTCATTTTCTTACAATTGAAAATAAGAATGATGGTATAGTTGAAGATACTGTTAGACAACTATGTGTCGGGTCTACAAAATTTAAATTAGGATTTACATCTAATCAATTTAAAATTTTATCATCTTTAATAAAAACCAAAGTGATTCAGATTATGGTTGTGTTATTAAATTTTCCAAAAGAGATCAAAGACCAATATTTTTCTCTATTATATTATTATCAGATAAAAGATGTAATTTAGAATTAGATATTCCAATAAGAGAATGGTATCCTATCAGGGAATGGCATCCTATACCAAAAAGTGTAATATATGATGTTGAAGAAACAATTTATGATGATGATGAAGAATCAATTGATGATGATGATGAAGAATCAATAGTTAGTGAAAATAAATTTAAATTATCTTTTGATAAAACGTTATATGATAAAACTTAATATGATAAAACATAATATGATAAAACTTAATATGATAAAGAAAATAAAATAACTAAAGAACGTGAAATATATAATAATATATAATAACTCTCAAGACCTTGATATTAGAATGTTTATATCTAAAATTAAAACAAAATTTTTTCCTTAAAAAATAAAAAAATGGAAAATACCAAGTTTTCTTGTAACTTATGTAAAAAAAAGTTGCAAACAAAAAGAAGTTATCAATCTCATTTAAATAGTAAATTGCATTTACAAAATGTAGATCGAGTTGATGAAGGAAATATATTAAAATTAAATAGTTATAAAAACTATCTAGAAACATTGCCTACTGATATAAAAGTTAAAAAAATGTTTGATGATTATTCACATTCGGAATATAAAAAAGTTTTTAATAGTGAAGATGAGACCCTACCAGATGGAAGATATTTATTTAGCGATACTGATGAATTTGATGAAGCTGAACGAACCGATGAGGCGGTAACAGATATAAAATATTTATTTAATGAATCTGTTGAACATAATGAAACCGATGAAACTTTTTATAATGTATTAACAAACTTTTATAATATATTTAAGAAATCTTTCAAATGTTATATGAATGTAGAAGTACTTTATACAAAAAATGGACCTGATGGAATTCCTGAAGAAATAATACAAGGACATTTTACAAATTCGCAAGAAATTCATAATGTAAATGATATACAACCCATATTTGAACAAATGATACTTAAATTAGAAAATTGTATAATTGAAGCCCAGTTACGTGAATCTGGTTGGAGATTTGTTAAAATACTATCTAAGAAAATAGTAATTGATAAATATAAAAATAATACTGAAGGTAGTTATGTTCCTTTGCCTTTCAGTTCACCAAAAAAAATCAACATAAAAAATGAAGATGATTATTGTTTTCTGTGGAGTATTATAGCACATTTACATCCTGCAAAATATCACAAAGAAAGACTAAGTCATTAGTAATGGGCAAAAGACCGTTCCAGGACACCTAAAATTCAAAAAAATAGTATCTTTAAAAACGACATAAATTCATGAATTTGAACCCTTTTTCAGGTTATGAAGACCTAAATTCACAAATTTGGGCGTTTTTAAAAATACCCAATTTTCAAATTTTTCAAAATCTCAAATTTGAGAATTACAATTTTCACCGCTTAAATCATGACCGTTCCAGGACACCGAAAAAATCATAAAAGTTAAGAATCTCAAAATTTGAGAATTACAATTTTCACCCCCGCCAAAATCATGACCGTTCCAGGACACCGAAAATTAGTATTTTTAAAAACGTCTTTTAAATCCATTTTTCAGGTTTTTAAAATATATCATGTGACTAAAAATATTTGAAGGAATTGACATATTCTTAACAATAAGTTTAGGTACTTTTACAATTGTCATTCAATTGTAGAGAACATCTGCTTCTCGCATTTATGAATAAAATGCATTTCAGTGTAAGGAGCTGTGTCCTCCAACTCAAACATTTGAAAGGAAACAATGTATGAAAGAACAAACAGCTGCTACACCCACTTAGACATTTTTAAGACGTGAAATATATAACCAGCAAATCCTACTCCGGCTGCAATGCCGTGTAACAATACACAACAACAATAATCGATATGGCTATTTCAAACAATTGTGCTGAAGACTTATTTAATTAAATAGTGTTTCTTGTCAGTGAAGGTTGTGTCAAGACGCTCTCGTCATATATTTCTCAAAATGAGACAAGATCAATTTGAAGATAGAAGAAAACAATCGTTTCCAGGGAGGATGAAAAAATTACGGGAGGAATTGGAGAGGCATGAATTTACAGATTCTTTGAGTGATTTCATAGAGCCAAATGGTGGAGAGAATAATACAATTGTAAACTTACACAAATTCTTGTTGCATGAAAAAAGAAACAATTCACTCAGTGTTATGTGTAAAATTTTTATCGGTAAGCACTATCTGCTCTCTGTTTGTGATAATGACAAGTCTTATTTTTATAGTCTCTTGAAGCAAAATCATATCAATTATTCACGCACCGAAGTTTCATTTGTTATGAAATTAGGTAAATTAGCAGACAAATTTCCTACGCTTTGTTGGGTGTCTGTTTCTCTTGTACTTTAAAAGTCACGACCTAATGTTAACGGAAGATTGACTTCATTGTGTAAAGCAATTATGTGACATTCCAAATGATTCCATTCTTCTCCCAAACAATGGTGCGTCATTTAGCGATAATACCGCGCTGACATATTCAATGGAATTTGGATGTTAAACTCCGCTATTGTTATTGCGATACGGCCGCAAGACACTTTATTTTCAATGTTAGACCATTATATTCTCTTGAATAATGGTGCGCCATTCAGCTAAAATACTGCGCCATTCAACTAATCAAATGAACGCGTTGACATTAGACGCGCTGTGAAGAAAATTTATCATTCTTGAAACCCCTCTGTTTTATATGCAATGTAAATACAATAGAGTGTTTCAACCAATGAAACCTTGTCCACTCGTGGACAGAAATCCTATTGTTTAGAAAACTTGTATCTTATATGCAATGTTATTTCCTGTTTTATATGCAATGTTATTTTCTGTTTTATATGCAATGCTATTTCCTGTTTTATATGCAATGTTATTTCCTGTTTTATATGCAATGTTATTTCCTGTTTTATATGCAATGTTATTTCCTGTTTTCAATCATTTTCATTATGTTGTTATGTGACGTCATTTTTCTCTCATCCAATGAAACCTTGTCCTCGCTTGGACAAATTTACATGTATTTCAATGTATCCAAATTGAATGTATGCAAAGTGGATGTAACCAAATTGAAATATCCATGTGTTGTTTTTAATTTCTCATTTACGGGAATATAATAGAAACATTGTATCTTCTATAAAAATGAGAAACATCAGGGACTTCCAAAAAATATACAGCAAACAAAACCACATTAAATTTCGATTTAAATGAGATTGCTAAGCAATTGGGAATAAAGAATTTTCACATATTGATGAGTAATGAATTACTATTGATAAAAGATGTGCGAAACACTAACTCTACTAATACAATGCAACAATGTAACGTTTAAATTTAGATTAAATTAAATCATTTCAAAATTGAATCAGTAGTAAAGAAAGACATCATTAGAGACCAGTTTTAAATCAATACCCCCCCAAGTAGTAAGGAAAGTCATCATTATAAAAATGTTTTAAATCAATACCCCCTTCTGACTAAGCAGTAAGGAAAGACATCATTAGAGAACAGTTTTAAATCAATACCCCCCCCTCTGACTTCTAGGGGTCCCTTAAGAAATTTTTTTATTATAAAATGAGCGACATAAATGAGTTTTCGAAATTATATGGAACACAGACAACAACGAATTTCGATTTAAATAAGATTGCTAATCAATTGGGAATAAAGAATTTTCACATATTGATGAGGGATGAATTACAATTCCTAAAAAATAGGCCAACAGGAACCTTCAGTTCCCGGAACAAAGTTCCATCAATAACTGTAAATTTCATAACAAATCTTCATACTTTTTCATACGATGAAAAAGGCGTACATTGGTCAGCAGGCGTTAAAAATCATCAGCAGAACTATTATTTTGATTCATACGGTTTGCCCCCTACAAATGAAGTAACAGAATTACTTGGAACGGGAACATACAATACGTTTCAAATTCAAACACCAGGCACTACCTATTGTGGACAATTATGTTTATACGTTTTGTACAAATTACAAAAAGGAGTACCATTTCTAGATATAATGTTAGAATTGAACGAACCGTAGGTTCTATGGCTACGCCTAACAAGGGAATTTCATTCCCGAAACGTTAGTTCCAATAATAATAATAATGATAATTAAAAATCACTTCGTTGTAATTCATTTTGATAAAATCGGCCTCTGATATCCTCATCATCTAAATCTTTGATTTCGTAAGTAATCGGATAACTTTGATTTATTTTAGAAATTTCAAATATCTCTTTCGTCCAGTATCCGACGAAGCCTTTTTCAAATTTATTCTTATATTTAAATATTCTAACTCTATCTCCAATTTTAAATTTCGGCTTAAGTTTCTGCAAATTTGGATTACTCTCATTCAAATTATTATTCTCGAATATTTTTTTTCTTATCAAATCAGGGTCGACAGAAGCATTCTTTGGGGTTTCTTCAATACCAGAATGAACTTTATTATTGTACTCTTCCACAATTCCTGGTAATATCTTCAACCATTTCTGATTTCTTTGCTCAGTAAATTTCTTGAATAATTTATTTTTTAACGTCCGATTGAATCTTTCTATCACTACGGCCTTCCCTGCATTTTCAGTTGAGCAAACTGAGCCTTGGCGATGACTTTCGTCTGTTTCAAATAGTGGCTGAACGTTTCTGTTATAAAATTCCGATCCTTTATCAACAAACAATTTCCTTGGCTTTCTCTTACTTTCTTTAAAGATTTCTTCAAACGCATATTTAACTGATAGACCACTTTTATTTTTTAAAGGCTTTACCCAAGCGTATCGTGTATATAAATCTGTAACGGTCAATGCGTATTTGTAGTCCCTTTCATTCGGCATATGAATAAGATCAGCACTCCAAATATCATCTTTATTAAATACTTTTACTTTCAATAAATATTTAGGCCTTCTATATTTCTTGTGGATTTCAGACGCGTAGGTTCGAGCGTTGCTCTCAGAGTTATTAGTTCGAGCGTTGCTCTCAGACAGCTTAGCTGTCGTTTCATTTAAACCCTGGCCGAATAATATTTTAGCTTGTAAAGCTTTCTTAACAAACATTCTTTCAATTTTTTCTCTAAATGTAGGATTTTGAATACTATCTAATTCTTGAATCATCTTCTTATCAGCTGCATGTCGAGAACTTAGATCATGATTTCGATAAGCTAAATCATGCCTGTAAGCTGCGGCATCTACTCTATTTATTGGTTCTTCACCTGGTTTCGGATTATTATTCTCATCTAGTCTTATATCTAATCGAGTTCCTGGACCGGTATATGAATGACCAGGAAGATGTTTTTCTTTCGAATATTTACTCCAAATAAATCCAGGAAAGTTTTCTAATGTTTTTTGTATGTCGTTACCTTCATAAATTTTACAATTTGAGTGTTTATTTTTGTTTAATAGATAATTCAATAAATCTAAATTAGAAATTTTTAATTTAATTAAATTTTCGGAATTTTTAGAATTCATTTTAAAAGATAAAAAAAATTTAAAAGATAAAATAAAATAATTGTTTTACCGAATCATACTAGGACTTAGATATATTCCAGAACCATCTTTAGTTTCTTTAATTTCAATTAAATCATCAACATTGTGGAGAATATTTTTAAGAACTCGTTTTCCTTCATCAACTAATTTTGATTTACTAATAAAATTATCTACTATTCCTTCTCCCCTAGCAACTTTCTCTAACTCTCTATTATGACGTTTTTGTTCTTCTAATGCTGCCTTCTCTGATTTATTTTTATTTACTGCTTGGACAATACCAGCTGTCCCGCCTGCAACACTTCCTGCAGCTGCTATGCCACCTATTATTAGTGGAATTAATGGGAGAATCCCGCCATTCTTTTTTTCTTGTAATTGAATATTATCTATCATTGGTTTACTTATGTAATACTTTTTTTTATTAATCGTAATAGTTTTAGGGGTATTTTTGTCAACAATATTACGTAATTTTAATTCAACAGTTTTATTATTATTACTTTTCGCTTGCGACATTTTTAATAAAAAAATTTTAAGTTAGGAAAAATTTTAATCTATTCTAGTTATGAATAAATTTTAAGTTATCAAAAAATTTTAAGTTACCAAAAAATTTTAATCTATTCTAGATATTAAAAAATTTCAAGTTACCAAAAAATTTTAATCTATTCTAGTTATGAAAAATTTTAAGTTAAGAATTTTTAATCTATTCTAGTTATGAAAAAATTTTAATTACTTTATCGGAGCGAAGCTCCTCTGGCTTTAGCCTATCGGACCAAAGGTCCTAAGGTTACTAACCGATCCTAGACATCTTCCCATTAAGAACTTCAATAGAATATTTTACATCTTCTAGCAATAAACCATAAGCCATCAATGAAGTTGTGGAATCTTTCTTTTCAATATTAATTGTTACATCACAACCAGTCTTGATAATATCTTCAGATTGTGCACTTAAATCGAAACAGAAAACAGGATATAAATGTCTCCAATCTCCAGGAGTTAATTGTGGTTCAACTCCAAATTCTATACAAAGATTTCGATAAGAATCATATCCTTCCATAAATTGATTATTGCTATCGTCAAATCTTAATGGATCAATTGGATAACGGGTTTGATTTAATGAAACTTGTAAACTTCGAATTGTATTAATATGGAAGAGATTATTGTTCTTATCAAAACTTGGAGAATTATTTCTTTGAAAAGTTAGTAATAAATATCTTGGAGTATTCGCAGTTCTAGTAAAATGCCAGTTAAATCTTTGTTCGGAAAAAGTTACTGAACTAGCAGTACGCTTTAGAAAATTTACTGGAATTGGTTTGTTAGTATTTAATCTTTTTGCAATAGCTGTTTCAATCTCTAAACTAGGAGTAATATGCTTAATCCACCATTCAAGTCTATCAATTTTTAAATATGCTTTTTTTCCAGTCTTACCAAAAAAGATTAATTCGTTATTTGCTGTACGATGAATTATTAATTTAAATTTTAATTGATATGATATTTTATCATAATCTAAATATCCGAATAATGGAGACAATGACCAATTTACTGTCTGTTTACTTTTTTTGTTAAATTCACGTCTTTCTTTATATGCATCATTATTTGTTTTATTTAAATGTTTTGCAATATTTTCTACATCTTTCGCAATTCCTGCTGCATCTGTTCCAGCGTGAGTTAAATCATCAACAATTATACCATCATTAGTATCAGGAAACCAACCTTCGATTTCATACTTTTTATTATTTTCACCAATTGTTACAAATCTAAGCATTGTATCAATTACACCTGGTGAATCACTTATTGTTTCTATATTTTGAGTTGCAACATCTAAACGCATTTGTGTAAATAATCTTGGAAAGAAATTATTCTCTAGTGCAATACTATCGGTTTCTGGTAATGGTGTTGTAAAATTGGCATCACTATACAAAGAATATTCACAGTGTAAAAATGAATCAGGTAGATATATATAACTCTGCTGATTATCAACTTCAAAAATTAAATCACCTCCAGTATTTACTCTACTGGAAGATCCGGGATTCATAGCAATTCTTATATAGTCATTCTTTTTTTGATTGTAACTGACGAACGGAGGATCGTCTAATCTAAATTTATTTTCGATAAGCGAAGACATTTTTATAAAAAATAATTTGACTTTTTGTTTTTCTCACAGACAGAAAAAATTTTACTAAAAAAATTTTACTAAAAAAAATTTTACTAAAAAAATTTTGCTAAAATATAATTTTAGAATTTTACTAAAAAAATTTTACTAAAAAACGTAACTTTAGAATTTTGCTAGACCAGCTCCGCTACAGCTTTGCTGGTTAGACCGAAGGTTGCTATTAATACCATTACCTCTTATTTCTTCAATTGAACGAACCGTAGGTTCAATTGAACGTTTTATGGCTACGCCTGATTTCTTCTTATGTTTACTATCAGACGGAGCTCCGCTCCTGAAGGTTTCCCCAACAGCTATGTTAGCAATTTTATTTTTTGTTTCCTCTGAAAGTTTTTTTAAATTTTTTAGTTCTTCAGAATCATTCCTAAGTTTACGAATAGCTTCTAGTTGTTTTAATTCGTTTTGAGACTTAACAGCATTTGATATTGCACTAGCTGTACTACCTATAGCAGCTGCTCCTTTTGCAGCAGATGTAATCAAATCTTTATTATTTTTAATTAAGTTAACGATACTTCCAATACCAGAAAAGATGCCAGCCCCTTCTTTTTGGACGGCACCTGCGGTGCCTAGGAACTTTTGTGTTCCGACAGTTTCTACACTATCATAATGGTACACAGGTTTCTGAGATGGTTCATGAGCAATTTTATTATTTGATGCAAAATGTTTAAGATTGTGTTTATAAATTATAGGCATTTTTTAGGATTAAATTTGACTTTTGGGAAAAATATCTACGTTCGGCTAAAGCCTCGAGGAGCTTCGCTCCGATTGGTTAGTAACCTGAGGACCTTTGGTCCGATCGGCTAAAGCCTCGAGGAGCTTCGCTCCGATTGGTTAGTAACCAGAGGACCTTTGGTCCGTTTAATATTTACGCTAAGATTTACGTTTGTGAATGGACAACAACTTCGAGATAACTTTATTAATTGACTGTTGCGCTTTATCTATTGCGTCAAGCAGCGTGTGATGTACTTTAATTTCTTTTCTATTAACTTGCATTTTCTCCTGATTCATCTTCAACGCCGTTTTAAGTGCATTTAACTTAATTTTAAGAACATCTAATTGTCTTTTAACAGAATCTAACTGTTCTTTATTTTCTTTAGAGTTTTCTTGTAAATTTTTCTTTAATTCATTTTCTAAATTGATTTTAAGAGTTTTCATTTTATCAACTTTTTGATTAAGCGAGTTTACTTCATTTATTATTCTATTCATCTTTTTCATTTGTTGAGTAATTTTAGAACTTAATTCATCAACACTTTTTTGGAATGTAGTTTGTAACTGCTTTAAATTTTTTTTAATTCTTTCAGGAAGTTTTTCTATTTCATCTTCTAATTGTTTTTTCAATAGTTGTATCTGATGTTTATTTTTAATGACTGCAGATTTTAACTTTATAGAAAGTAATATTAAAATTTTTGATTGTTCTGAAATCTTTTTAAAAAGTTTTGCTATATCTGCTTCTAGCTCTCTATCCTTTTTATCAAGTTTTAATAATTTTTCGTTTAATGATTTGTCATTAAGTTTTAGCAACTTCAATTCATTCATCAGTGGAACCAAAACATCGTTTATATATTTTTCTTTTAAGTCATTGATTTGTGTATCAACATATTGTTTATTTGTCAACTCTGTATTTTGTTGCGGAAGAGTAGAAAGATGCAATGGACCAGATAAAACGTCTCCAGTTTTCATGATATAATTTTCTATCTCTATTTCTAATTCACGATTATTCGGGATATATGCACCTCCACCAACATTTGGTAACATCATTTTTTAACAATAAAAAAATAAAATTTTTTCTAATAAAAATAAAAAAATAAAATTTTTTCTAATAAAAATAAAAAAATAAAATTTTTTCTAATAAAAATAAAAAAATAAAATTTTTTCTAATAAAAATAAAAAAATGGAAAATCCAAATTTAAAAAAATTATATTCGCCCGCATCATCCTGTTCTTCTTATTCGACGAGATCAACGGGATTTGAAAATAAATGTTTTGATAATAATAATAATAATCCATGTATAGATGTTAATATTTTATTTCAATTACAAGCCGAAATATTTAGAGAACAGACTAAAGGTTTACCTTCTATAGAAACTAATTATTGTTTATTTCCGGGGGATCCATTTATTAAATTTATGGATATTGTTAGTAAATATAATGATGTAGCTTATGTGGAATTAAATAAAGAAAATATGGTTATAATAGGTCATAATAATGTTTATGGATTTATTAGAGCAGTGTTACCAATTAGTAATACTGATTGGATAGAAACTAAAATTATTAATTATATCAATATTAAAGAATTAGTTAAAAAATTAAAATCTTTTTCGAAAGAAAAAATTAGATTATTTGTTGACGATCAAAATCAATATAACATTCACATAGAGAGTAAAAAACATAATGAAGAATTATTATGTCAAGTTTATTATAGAGACACAATTTATAAACAAGAAACATTAGAAATGCCGCAAAGATATGATGATGATACGTATATAGGATTATATTCAAACTTAAATATTAATTTGTTAAAATCTTACATAAATGGCTTAGCTCAACAAGAAAAAATTTATATGTGGACAACACCTTATACTATCAACAATGACCATAATCATAATAAACGAACCAAAGGTTCTAGGGCTTTGCCCGATCTTAAAGAATCTTATGATAATAATGATGATTCTGTAACATCTGAAAAAGGTGTAAATGGTAAAAAAGATTATAAAAATATTAGTAATTATAAAAATTTATCTAAATTTCATTTTCTTACAATTGAAAATAATAATGATGGTATAGTTGAAGATACTGTTAGACAACTATGTGTCGGGTCTACAAAATTTAAATTAGGATTTACATCTAATCAATTTAAAATTTTATCATCTTTAATAAAAACTAAAAGTGATTCAGATTATGGTGGTGTTATTAAATTTTCCAAAAGAGATCAAAGACCAATATTTTTCTCTATTATATTATTATCAGATAAAAAATGTAATTTAGAGTTAGATATTCCAATAACAGAATGGTATCCTATCATGGAAGGGCATCCTATACCAAAAAGTGTAATTTATGATGATGAAGAAACAATTTATGATGATGATGAAGAATCAATTGATGATGATGATGAAGAATCAATAGTTAGTGAAAAAAATTTAAATTATCTTTTGATAAAACATTATATGATGAAACTTAATATGATAAAACTTAATATGATAAAACTTAATGTGATAAAGAAAAAAATAACTAAAGAACGTGAAATATATAATAATATAAAATAACACTCAAGTCCTAGATATTAGAATGTTTATATCTAAAATTAAAACACAAATTTTTCCTTAAAAAATAAAAAAAATGGAAAATACCAAGTTTTATTGTGTCTTATGTAAAAAAAAGTTGCAAACAAAAAGAAGTTATCAATCTCATTTAAATAGTAAATTGCATTTACAAAATGTAGATCGAGTTGATGAAGGAAATATATTAAAATTAAATAGTTATAAAAACTATCTAGAAACATTGCCTACTGATATAAAAGTTAAAAAAATGTTTGATGATTATTCACATTCGGAATATAAAAAAGTTTTTAATAGTGAAGATGAGACCATACAAACCGAAGGTTCTAGGGCTTCGCCCGTACCAGATGGAAGATATTTATTTAGCGATACTGATGAATTTGATGAAGCTGAACGAACCGATGAAGCCTTAGCAAATATAAAATATTTATTTAATCAGTCCTTTGAATATAATGAAACCGATAAAACTTTTTCTGATATTCTAACCAACTTTTATAATATATTTAAGAAATCTTTCAAATGTTATATGAATGTAGAAGTACTTTATACAAAAAATGGACCTGATGGAATTCCTGAAGAAATAATACAAGGACATTTTACAAATTCACAAGAAATTCATAATGTAAATGATATACAACCCATATTTGAATCGATGATACTTAAATTAGAAAATTGTATAATTGAAGCCCAGTTACGTGAATCTGGTTGGAGATTTGTTAAAATACTATCTAAGAAAATAGTAATTGATAAATATAAAAATAATACTGGTGGTAGTTATGTTCCTTTACCTTTCAGTTCACCACAAATAATCAACATAAAAAATGAAGATGATTATTGTTTTCTGTGGAGTATTATAGCACATTTACATCCTGCAGAATATCATAAAGAAAGACTAAGTCATTATAATAAAGAAGAATACATAAATGAATTTGATCTTTCTGATGGCTTACATGAATTTCCATATGATTATAATAGATTAATAAAGTTTCATAAAAAGAATAAAAATTTAATAGAAGTAAATGTTTCTGAATTAAATGTGAATTATGTTTCTATTGGTAAAATTACTCGACTTTACTCAGATTCAAAGAAATTTTATTTGAATAATAAAAATTTATGTCAATCAGAAATAGTATATAATGATAGAGGAAATTACATGCATCATAATATTTTTTTACCAAGGAAATATAATATGTACTGCAAAATTTGAACTTGTTAAAACACTATCACCAATAATGATTAGTCATAATAATTATAAAGGACGTAATTATAATTATGATTATGATTCCGATTATTCATCTTTATCTTTAGAATATCAACAAAAATTACAAAATTTAAATGAAAGTTTACAAAAATGTAAAACAGATTATCAACAACAAACAAAAATATTAGTACAAGAAAATGGCCATAAATATGAAAATAAGATAGAAACGATTCAAAAATTAAATGATGACAATAAAGAATTAAATAATGAAGAAAATGAAACCAATCAAAAAATAAATGAATCTTTAAAAAAATGTCTACAACAATATAAAGAACAATATGATAAAGAATCTGAACAGCAGCTACAAATATTAAATCAAAATTTTCATCGAAATACATTTAATCTTGCAAAAGAAATTAATGAAACACATGAAATATATCAAGATAAATTTGAAAAACTAGAACAGTCAAAACAACCAGCACAAGCGAATATATTATATTATCAGGGTCATTTTATATTGTGGAAAGATGTTTCTATATTCACAAAAACTTCAGATAATACAAATTTTCCTTGTCTTCAATGTATGACAAGTTTTAGAACTAAAGAAGAAATGAATAGACATTTGGAGAATTGACAACAAAATGAAGCAGTCAGAAACACATTTCCAAAAGATGATTATTTAGAATATAATAAATGGTATTTTAAAAATAAAGTACCCTTTACTATTTATTGTGATTTTGAAGCTTATAATGTTAATATGACACAAAATCGAACGGAAAGTTCCAGGGCTTCACCCGATTCTGAAAATTATAATTCTGAAAATGGTACGGGCCAAGCCCTAGAACCTTCGGTTTTTAATTATGAAAAAAGTGCATCTGAACAAAGTAAAGAAAAATATTTATTTGAACAAAAACCATTATGTTGGGGAATGTACATTCATTCAAATTATCCTGAATTATTTAAATCAGAATATTTTCAATACTATGGTGAAGATAGTTCAGAAATGTTTACAAAGAAAGTAGAAGAATTACAAAATTATTTTTCACAATTGCTTGAAACAAATATTCCAATGATGCCATTAACAGAAAAAGAAAAATTAAATTTTATTAATGAAACAAAATGTTATTACTGTGGAAAAGAATTTACAAAAAATTATAAAAATGGCAAAGGTAGATATCTTGATAAGGTAAAAGATCATGATCATCTAAATGGATTATATAGAGGTGCGGCACATAATTCTTGTAATCTTAATGCTAATAAATTTAAATATAACTTTGTTCCTTTATATTTCTACAATGGTTCTAAATATGATTTCCATCTAGTAATGAAAGATTTAATTTCATCTGAAAAATTACAACAACAACAAATAAATGTACTATGTAAAACAGAAGAAGAATATTTTTCAATGCAATTAGGTTGCATTAGAATTTTAGATGCATTTAGATTTTTTACTCCTTATTCATTAGATGTTATGGGAAAAACTTTGAAATCTTAACAATGTAAAATATTAAATAAATATAATTTAAAACCTTTAAAAGGCATATTTCCGTATGAATATTTAACCTGTGGCTCACAGTCGAAGACTGATATAACTGGAGATAAAACCTGTGGTTCACAGTCGAAGACTGATTTTAATTCTGTGAATAAAATTATGGAAGAAAAACAACTTCCTCCAATAAATAAATTTAAATCAACATTAAAACAATCAAAATTATCTGAAGAAGACTATGCAGAAGCTGAAAAAAATTGGAGAGAGTTAAATTGTAAAACAATGTATGATTATACAATGAAATATCTACAGATAGATGTATTAATACTAGCTGATCTTTTTGAAAACTTTCGTGATATGTGTTTAGAATATTACGGAATAGATCCATGTTATTGTTATTCTACACCAGGTTTAACATGGTTAGCAGGATTAAAAAATACAAATGTTAAACTTAAACATTATAAAGAAAATACATATGATAAATTATTATTTTTTGAATCTGGAATTAGAGGTGGAGTTTCATCAGTTTTAGGTAATAGATATGTTAAATGTTATAATAAGAAAGTAAATCCACAAGAATATGGAATAATGAAACCTTTATCTCCAGAAGAAAAAGAAAAAATATTAGAAATTTTTCGAACGAAACGAGAAGGAGTAGAACGTGAAAAAGCAATTGATGAATTCATGAGAGAAACTATTTGTTATATTATGATTTTAATAGCTTATATTCTTCTTGCATGATACAAGAATTACCAACAGGTGAAATGTCATGGTGTAATATTCTAGATTATCAAAAAACATATGATGGAAATTATAATCATGGTTATATATATGAAGTTGATTTAGTATATCCTGATGAAATAAAAGATAAAACAAAATATTTTCCTTTCTGTCCCGAAAACAAAATTCCCAATATAGAAGATTTTTCAGATTATCAAAAATCTTTAATTCCTAAAAAATACAGACCAACAAAAAAACTTATGTTAACACAAAGCAATAAAGGAAAGTATGTTGTTGAAGGAAGAATGCTAGATTGGTATTTAGAACATGGAATGATTCTCACCAAAATACATCGAAAACTATTTTATCAAAAATCTAGGTGGTTAAAAAATTATATAGAGTTCAATATTGAAAAACGCAAAATAGCTAAAAGAGATAAAGATGATTTTGGGAACGTGTTCTTCAAATTAATGAATAATGCATTTTATGGTAAGACTTTAGAAAATGTGCGTAATAGACAAAATATTGAAATAGTTTATGATAAAGATGGGTTTCAAAATTTAACAAGGAAACCTACATATAAAAGAACTACTAGATTTAGTGATGAACTATGTGCTGTACATTTACGTCGAATCAGCGTAAAACATGATAAGTTTAATTTCATTGGTTTCACTATATTAGAATTAGCTAAACTATTTATGTATAGATTTATATATGATTATTTAGCACCTGCTTATGGCAAAAACTATAAATTACACTTTACAGATACCGATTCTGTTTTCTTAGAATTAACAATACCGTATAATTCTACACTTGATGAAGAAATTAATAAAATAAAAGATATCATTCATCCTTCTGATTTATGTAAAGTAAAAGATGAATTAGAAGGAAATGAAGATTTCATAACAGAAGCTATATTTTTAAAATCTAAATGTTACTGTTATGATACAACTAATAATATTAAAACACATAAAACATTAAAAGGAATTTCAAAGGCATCAGTGGCTAATCAAATAACATTTCAAGATTATAAAAATGCATTATTTAATAATGAAATAAAAACAGCATGTAATTATAGACTTAATTCAAAAAAACATAACATGTATTTAAAAGAAGAACATAAATTAGCATTAGATCCATTTGATGATAAAAGAAAAATTTTACCTGATGGAATAACTACTGAACCTTTTTAATTTTCTAATTTCTAAGATAGACAAATTTCATATATACATAAAATAAAAAAATATTATAACACTATATTTGTATATTTTTATCACTCCGCGAAAATATTTTCTATAACTCTTTCATGAACTTTTTTATCAATATTAATTGTAATGAAGCCATAATCTTTTGACCAAGCATTATTACACGATTGCTTAAATTCATCTTTATTTCTTACGCATAAATCTCTTAACAAATCACTTAAGTTTCTTGCATTTATTTCAAATAGTATAAATATATTTGCATTCTTTCTAATAACACTTCCGTCTAATGAATACATACTTTGTGTTAAATAAAATACACTACAGTTATTATGTCTACCTCTTGTGAAATAATTTCTCTGAACTGACTGATTTCTATCATTAACACAATCATCAAAAATTACACAATGTTTCATTGTTTTATCTAGTTTACTAGGATCTTGCATATTACCACTATCATCTATTAATTGTATCTTTATATGGTTATTTTTATTAGATTCTACTAACTGATTATTTTTTGCTGCTTCTTCACACCACGAACTTATTTCCTCTTCATCTTCAGATTTTTCATATTCTTTGAATAATGAAGCAATTGCTGTTTTTTTAAGATTATTTTCAAATCCATATTTTAAAAATTGATAGACGGGTTGTTCTGACGTTGTTGTATAAATTATAAGATTGTTATAATCCAAAAAATTTGGAGTCGTTAAAATTTTAAATAATAGATATGTTTTTCCACATCCTGATCTTCCACAAATAACTGACAAAACTTTATTAGATAAATTTGGATGATGATTAAATTTAAGTTTTTTTTTATTTAATGGAGGTAGTTCACTCATTTTTTAATAAAAAAATTTATTTTTATTTTTTTTATTTTTTGTTTCTAAAGAAGAAGAAAATTAAACTTCTCTAGCTTCGCGTGGGAGTTTATACCTCCCGAACCAAAAGATTTATCATAATCTCTTCACCTCCAAAATTTATTTCTTGTCCTTTTTCATCAGTGATTCTAATGCCAATGTTGTTAATAGTTTTTCTTGTAATAGGAAAATATATTAATGTTTGTGGAATTACATTTAATCTATAACCAATGGGTACAGTAAAAGCTGGAAAACTGAATATTAAATTTGACAATTTACCATTTATATATCCTCCTTCAATAATGTCACAATGTACAACAATTGAATTTATTTCAGTTATTTTTGGAATCTTCTCACCTAAATGATAACCTTGACTATATGTTTGTTTATTAAATCCTAATAGCTTTGACAATGATCTATCATGATTAAAATCAACTTGATGATTTTCGTCTAAAGTAAGAGAAAATTTATTAACTGCCGGTTCAACTGCAAAATGTAATTGTTTCTTATCTTTAAATGGTATACCTAAATGTCTCTTAATTTCATTTGATATTGTTTCAACTTCGTAAGAACCAGGAAGAAAAGTTAGTATTTTCCATGTTTTGCCTTTATCAGTAGAATATCTAAATTGATCATTCACATCTTTGATAACGTTTTGAATAGTGTTAAATGTAGAGAAACTAGTCAATGCAATTTGATAATTTTTATTTTGTTCCAAATGTAGAATGGGTTCTAAATTACAAGTGTGTGATGAAGTAGTTGTTATAATTTTTAACGTCGTACTAAATTTTGATGAACCCAAAATCTCTGTCAAATTTTCTAAATGATTATTAATTTTGTCTAAATCTGCTGAACACATTTTTAAACTAAAAAAATTAAATAAATATTTTTTTATGAAATATTTTTTTTTATAAAAAATTAAAAACAACAACATATTTCAGCTACGGGCGAAGCCCTAGAACATTCGGTTCGTTATACTTTTATAATCCTCTTCATTTAGAATCTTCTTTTCTAACAGTCTTTTCAATATAGCATGAATTTCATTGAAACTAGAATTATGTCCTTCTTTTATTGCAGATATTAAAATATTTAATCTATTTAGTAATTCTTGTGGATCATCTGGTAAAAATACAGTTGTTTCAGTTTTCTGTTTTTCAGATAAACCTTTCCCTACTTTAACTCCCGTTGATAATAAATTTTCTAATTGTTTATAACGTCTTAGAGATTTTACTGCACCAACTCTATCTAACATAGCTTTATATTTTATGAGATCTTCTACAGCATAATTATTTAAATCTGCTCCTCTTAAAAGATTAACAAAATTTCTATCTAAATTAAAAGGAGATTTATCTGGTGAAAAAATTAAACCTCGAAAAGGTTGTGGAAATATTTCTTTTTGTCCGAGATAAAATCTAGGTATTGTTTTTCCATCTATAAATGAAATAGAATGTTCAAATTGCATAGATTTTGGTAATTTCTTATTAATGTTTGATTCTAGTAATCCATAGTCATCTAATATAGTTTTGTGCTCTGGATCTGTTATATCAATTTGTTTATCATTATTTGTACTTTCTTTTTCAAGAGTTTTAAATGGTTTCATAGTTTTTTCAAAATCAGTTTTTACTTGTTCGGTTTGCTGCATTTTTTCAAACATATCAGATTGAATACCAGCTTTTATCATTCTATGTTGAAGATGATTTTCTTTCATAATATTTCTTTGTTTTATTAACTCTTCTAATTGTTTTATTCTTTTAAAATTATCAGCTCTAATTTTATCCATTTTTAAAATATAATATTTGAATTTTGTGGTAACATTGGAATACAACAAAAACATTTTACTGAACAAATTATTTTTTTATTGCTTTGTTGTTTGACATCTTTTCGTTCAAAGTTTTCTCGTTTTAAGTTTTGTTTAATAAAGTTTTGTTCAATAAAGTTTTGCTTAAATTTTCGCTTAAAGTTTTTAGTTCTTCTAAAAAAAATTTGTCATTTTCTTCATTAGAAATTTTAGCATCACTAGAAATTTTGCCATCCTTTTTATTTTTATCATCAACTTTTTCTGTCTGTGATTGAAATGATATTTGATTTACTTCATTAGCTATTTGATCAAATTTTTCAATCTCATCTAACGTAATAACATTATCATCACATACTCTCTGAAAGTAGTAATGTAGTTTATCATAGACTTCTTTAATATGTAAATGCTTAGTTTTTAATGATTTTCGTTTCTTGGTTATTAAAGATTTATCTAACATTGTAACAAGTGAAGTTGCAAAAACACCCGTACCTGTTAAAGCTGTAGCAACTACTGGAATTACTAAAACACCAGAAGATATAACAATTGTTAAAGCACCTAAACTTATTGTTAAGAATATGCCAATTCCTTGTGTTACATTCTTAACATTAGTCCATCTCTTTCTTAATTTTTTATAATGCTCTAATCTTAATAATAATTGAGATTCCTTATCTTTCATATACCTAACTCTATCTTTGTGTTTTTCTTTATTCATTTTTTCAATGTTAATCTTTTCAATGTCCATTAAAGTAGAACTACGTTCATATGATAACGAAGGATATATTCTTGAGGTTCCTTCCATTTCTGAAGTTCCTTCCACTTTTGTTTCTTCCATTTTTAAAGAAATATTTTTAGTCACATGATATATTTTAAAAACCTGAAAAATGGATTTAAAAGACGTTTTTAAAAATACTAATTTTCGGTGTCCTAGAACGGTCATGATTTTGGCGGGGGTGAAAATTGTAATTCTCAAATTTGAGATTTTGAAAAATTTGAAAATTGGGTATTTTTAAAAACGCCCAAATTTGTGAATTTAGGTCTTCATAACCTGAAAAAGGGTTCAAATTCATGAATTTATGTCGTTTTTAAAAAGTACCATTTTTTCAAAAATGGTACTTTTTGAATGGACTAAATTCATGTATTTAGGTCTTAAAAACCTGAAAAAGGGGTTTCAAATTCATGAATTTATGTCGTTTTTAAAGATACTATTTTTTTGAATTTTAGGTGTCCTGGAACGGTCTTTTGCCCATTACTGTCATTACAATAAAGAAGAATACATAAATGAATTTGATCTCTCTGATGGCTTAGATGAATTTCCATATGATTATAATAGGTTAAAAAAGTTTCATAAAAAGAATAAAAATTTAATAGAAGTAAATGTTTTTGAATTAAATGTGAATTATGTTTCTATTGGTAAAATTACTCGACTTTACTCAGATTCAAAGAAATTTTATTTGAATAATAAAAATTTATGTCAATCAGAAATAGTATATAATGATAGAGGAAATTACATGCATCATAATATTTTTTACCAAGGAAATATAATATGCACTGAAAAATTTCAAATTGTTAAAACACTATCACCAATAATGATTAATCATAATAATTATAAAAGACGTAATTATAATTATGATTATGATTCCGATTATTTATCTTTATCTTTAGAATATCAACAAAAATTACAAAATTTAAATGAAATTTTAAAAAAATGTAAAACAGATTATCAACAACAAACAAAAATGTTACTACAAGAATATTACCATAAATATCAAAATAAGATAGAAACGATTCAAAAATTAAATGAAGAAAATAATGAAGAAAATGAAACCAATCAAAAAATAAATGAATCTTTAAAAAAATGTCTACAACAATATAAAGAACAATATGATAAAGAATCTAAACAGCAGCTACAAATATTAAATCAAAATTTTCATCGAAATACATTTAATCTTGCAAAAGAAATTGATGAAACACATGAAATATATAAAGATAAATTTGAAAAATTAAAACAAACAAAGCAACCAGCACAAGCGAATATATTATATTATCAGGGTCATTTTATATTGTGTAAAGATGTTTCTATATTTACAAAAACTTCAGATAATACAAATGTTCCTTGTCTTCAATGTATGACAAGTTTTAGAACTAAAGAAGAAATGAATCGACATTTGGCGAATTGTCAACAAAACGAAGCGGTTGAAAATACTTTTCCTAAAGATGATTATTTAGAATACGATAAATGGTATTTCAAAAATAAAGTACCCTTTACAATATATTGTGATTTCGAAGCATATAATGTTAATATGACACAAAATCACGAGACATCGGAGATGTCTTCCAGGGCTTCACCCGATTCTGAAAATGATAATTATGAAAAAAGTGCAGCTGAACAAAGTAAAGAAAAATATTTATTTGAACAAAAACCATTATGTTTTGGGAATGTACATTCATTCAAATTATCCTGAATTATTTAAATCAGAATATTATCAATACTATGGTGAAGATAGTTCAGAAATGTTTACAAAGAAAGTAGAAGAATTACAAGGACGTTTTTCACAATTGCTTGAAACAAATATTCCAATGATGCCATTAACAGAAAAAGAAAAATTAAATTTTATTAATGAAACAAAATGTTATTACTGTGGAAAAGAATTTACAAAAAATTATAAAAATGGCAGAGGTAGATATCTTGATAAGGTAAAAGATCATGATCATCTAAATGGATTATATAGAGGTGCAGCACATAATTCTTGTAATCTTAATGCTAATAAATTTAAATATAACTTTGTTCCTTTATATTTCTACAATGGTTCTAAATATGATTTCCATCTAGTAATGAAAGATTTATTTTCATCTGAAAAATTACAACAACAACAAAAAAATGTACTATGTAAAACAGAAGAAGAATATTTTTCAATGCAGTTAGGTTGTATTAGAATTTTAGATGCATTTAGATTTTTTACTCCTTATTTATTAGATGTTATGGGAAAAACTTTGAAACCTGAACAATGTAAAATATTAAATAAATATAATTTAAAACCTTTAAAAGGCATATTTCCGTATGAGTATATAGCCTGTGGTTCACAGTCGAAGACTGATTTTAATTCTGTGAATAAAATTATGGAAGAAAAACAACTTCCTCCAATAAATAAATTTAAATCAACATTAAAACAATCACAATTATCTGAAGAAGACTATGCAGAAGCTGAAAAGAATTGGAGAGAGTTAAATTGTAAAACAATGTATGATTATACAATGAAATATCTTCAGATAGATGTATTAATACTAGCTGATCTTTTCGAAAACTTTCGTGACATGTGTTTAGAATATTACGGAATAGATCCATGTTATTGTTATTCTACACCAGGTTTAACATGGTTAGCAGGATTAAAAAATACAAATGTTAAACTTAAACATTATAAAGAAAATACATATGATAAATTATTATTTTTTGAATCTGGAATTAGAGGTGGAGTTTCATCAGTTTTAGGTAATAGATATGTTAAATGTTATAATAAGAAAGTAAGTCCACAAGAATATGGAATAATGAAACCTTTATCTCCAGAAGAAAAAGAAAAAATATTAGAAATTTTTCGAACGAAACGAGAAGGAGTAGAACGTGAAAATGCAATTGATGAATTCATGAGAGAAACTATTTGTTATATTATGATTTTAATAGCTTATATTCTTCTTGCACGATACAAGAATTACCAACAGGTGAAATGTCATGGTGTAATATTCTAGATTATCAAAAAACATATGATGGAAATTATAATCATGGTTATATATATGAAGTTGATTTAGTATATCCTGATGAAATAAAAGATAAAACAAAATATTTTCCTTTCTGTCCCGAAAACAAAATTCCCAATATAGAAGATTTTTCAGATTATCAAAAATCTTTAATTCCTAAGAAATACAGACCAACAAAAAAACTTATGTTAACACAAAGCAATAAAGGAAAGTATGTTGTTGAAGGAAGAATGCTATATTGGTATTTAGAACATGGAATGATTCTCACCAAAATACATCGAAAGCTATTTTATCAAAAATCTAGGTGGTTAAAAAATTATATAGAGTTCAATATTGAAAAACGTAAAATAGCTAAAAGAAATAAAGAGGATTTTGGAAACGTGTTCTTCAAATTAATGAATAATGCATTTTATGGTAAGACTTTAGAAAATGTGCGTAATAGACAAAATATTGAAATAGTTTATGATAAAGATAGGTTTCAAAATTTAACAAGGAAACCTACATATAAAAGAACTACTAGATTTAGTGATGAACTATGTGCTGTACATTTACGTCGAATCAGCGTAAAACATGATAAGTTTAATTTTATAGGATTCACTATATTAGAATTAGCTAAACTATTTATGTATAGATTTATATATGATTATTTAGCACCTGCTTATGGCAAAAACTATAAATTACACTTTACAGATACCGATTCTGTTTTCTTAGAATTAATAATACCGTATAATTCTACACTTGATGAAGAAATTAATAAAATAAAAGATATCATTCATCCTTCTGATTTATGTAAAGTAAAAGATGAATTAGAAGGAAATGAAGATTTCATAACAGAAGCTATATTTTTAAAATCTAAATGTTATTGTTATAACACAACTAATAATATTAAAACACATAAAACATTAAAAGGAATTTCAAAGGCATCAGTGGCTAATCAAACAACATTTCAAGATTATAAAAATGTATTATTTAATAATGAAATAAAAACAGCATGTAATTATAGACTTAATTCAAAGAAACATAAAATGTATTTAAAAGAAGAACATAAATTAGCATTAGATCCATTTGATGATAAAAGAAAAATTTTACCTGATGGAATAACTACTTCACCTTTTTAATTTTCTAATTTCTAAGATAGACAAATTTGATATATACATAAAATAAAAAATAATAAAATATTATAACACTATATTTGTATATTTTTTTATCACTCGGTAAACAAATGTTCTATCGACTTTCAGTCGGGGCGAAGCCCCTCGAGGCGAAGCCTAGTCAGAGAACAATTGTTCGATAACTCTATCATGAATTTTTTTATCAATATTAATTGTAATGAAGCCATAATCTTTTGACCAAGCATTGTTACACGATTGCTTAAATTCATCTTTATTTCTTACACATAAATCTCTTAACAAATCACTTAAGTTTCTTGCATTTATTTCAAATAGTATAAATATATTTGCATTCTTTCTAATAACACTTCCGTCTAATGAACACATACTTTGTGTTAAATAAAATACACTACAGTTATTATGTCTACCTCTTGTGAAATAATTTCTCTGAACTGACTGATTTCTATCATTAACACAATCATCAAAAATTACACAATGTTTCATTGTTTTATCTAGTTTACTAGGATCTTGCATATTACCACTATCATCTATTAATTGTATCTTTATATGGTTATTTTTATTGGATTCTACTAACTCACTATTTTTTGCTGCTTCTTCACACCACGAACTTATTTCTTCTTCATCTTCAGATTTTTCATATTCTTTGAATAATGAAGCAATTGCTTTTTTTTAAGATTATTTTCAAATCCATATTTTAAAAATTGATAGACGGGTTGTTCTGCTGTTGTTGTACAAATTATAAGATTGTTGTAATCCAAAAAATTTGGAGTCGTTAAAATTTTAAATAATAGATACGTTTTTCCACAACCTGATCTTCCGCAAATAACTGACAAAACTTTATTAGATAAATTTGGATGATGATTAAATTTAAGTTTCTTTTTATTTAATGGGGGTACTTCACTCATTTTTTAATAAAAAAATTTATTTTTATTTTATTTTATTTTTAAAGAAGAAGAAGAAAATTAAACTTCTCTAGCTTCGCGTGGGAGTTTATACCTCCCGAACCAAAAGATCTATCATAATCTCTTCACCTCCAAAATTTATTTCTTGTCCTTTCTCATCAGTGATTCTAATGCCAATGTTG
Source organism: Prostheceraeus crozeri (assembly GCA_907163375.1). Classification (NCBI taxonomy): domain Eukaryota; kingdom Metazoa; phylum Platyhelminthes; order Polycladida; family Euryleptidae; genus Prostheceraeus; species Prostheceraeus crozeri. Next base: position 215,114 of record CAJQUW010000724.1, read on the forward strand.
TTAATAGTTTTTCTTGTAATAGGAAAATATATTAATGTTTGTGGAATTACATTTAATCTATAACCAATGGGTACAGTAAAAGCTGGAAAACTGAATATTAAATTTGACAATTTACCATTTATATATCCTCCTTCAATAATGTCACAATGTACAACAATTGAATTTATTTCAGTTATTTTTGGAATCTTCTCACCTAAATGATAACCTTGACTATAGGTTTGTTTATTAAATCCTAATAGCTTTGACAATGATCTATCATGATTAAAATCAACTTGATGATTTTCGTCTAAAGTAAGAGAAAATTTATTAACTGCCGGTTCAACTGCAAAATGTAATTGTTTCTTATCTTTAAATGGTATACCTAAATGTCTCTTAATTTCATTTGATATTGATTCAACTTCGTAAGAACCAGGAAGAAAAGTTAATATTTTCCATGTTTTGCCTTTATCAGTAGAATATCTAAATTGATCATTCACATCTTTGATAACGTTTTGAATAGTGTTAAATGTGGAGAAACTAGTCAATGCAATTTGATAATTTTTATTTTGTTCTAAATGTAGAATGGGTTCTAAATTACAAGTGTGTGATGAAGTAGTTGTTATAATTTTTAACGTCGTACTAAATTTTGATGAACCCAAAATCTGTGTCAAATTTTCTAACTGATTATTAATTTTGTCTAAATTTGCTGAAAACATTTTTTAGTTAAAATTTTGAATAAATATTATAGATAAAAATCGTAGATAAAAATCATAGATAAAAATCATAGATAAAAATCATAGATAAAAATCATAGATAAAAATCATGAATAAAAATCATAGATAAAAATTAGAAACAACATATTTCAGCTACACTTTTATAATCCTCTTCATTTAGAATCTTCTTTTCTAACAATCTTTTCAATATAGCATGAATTTCATTGAAACTAGAATTATGTCCTTCTTTTATTGCAGATATTAAAATATTTAATCTATTTAGTAATTCTTGTGAATCATCTGGTAAGAATACAGTTGTTTCAGTTTTCTGTTTTTCAGATAAACCTTTTCCTACTTTAACTCCCGTTGATAATAAATTTTATAATTGTTCATAACGTCTTAGAGATTTTACTGCACCTACTCTATCTAACATAGCTTTATATTTTATGAGATCTTCTACAGCATAATTATTTAAATCTGCTCCTCTTAAAAGATCAACAAAATTTCTATCTAAATTAAAAGGAGATTTATCTGGTGAAAAAATTAAACCTCGAAAAGGTTGTGGAAATATTTCTTTTTGTCCGAGATAAAATCTAGGTATTGTTTTTCCATCTATAAATGAAATAGAATGTTCAAATTGCATAGATTTTGGTAATTTCTTATTAATGTTTGATTCTAGTAATCCATAGTCATCTAATATAGTTTTGTGCTCTGGATCTGTTATATCAATTTGTTTATCATTATTTGTACTTTCTTTTTCAAGAGTTTTAAATGGTTTCATAGTTTTTTCAAAATCAGTTTTTACTTGTTCGGTTTGCTGCATTTTTTCAAACATATCAGATTGAATACCAGCTTTTATCATTCTATGTTGAAGATGATTTTCTTTCATAATATTTCTTTGTTTTATTAACTCTTCTAATTGTTTTATTCTTTTAAAATTATCAGCTCTAATTTTATCCATTTTTAAAATATAATATTTGAATTTTGTGGTAACATTGGAATACAGCAAAAACATTTTACTGAACAAATTATTTTTTTATTGCTTTGTTGTCTGTCATCTTTTCGCTTTAAGTTTTGTTTAATAAAGTTTTGCTTAAAGTTTCGCTTAAAGTTTTTAGCTCTTCTAAAAAAATTTTGTCATTTTCTTCATTAGAAATTTTGCCATCACTAGAAATTTTGCCATCCTGTTTATTCTTATCATCAACTTTTTCGGACTTTAAATGAAATGGCGTTTTATTAGCTTTATTAGCTATTTGATCAAATTTTTCAATCTCATCTAACGTAATAACATTATCATCACATACTCTTTGAAAGTAGTAATGTAGTTTATCATAGACTTCTTTAATATGTAAATGCTTAGTTTTAATGATTTTCGTTTCTTAATTATTAAAGATTTATCTAACATTGTAACAAGTGAAGTTGCAAAAACACCCGTACCTGTTAAAGCTGTAGCAACTACTGGAATTACTAAAACACCAGAAGATATAACAATAGTGAGAGCGCCTAAACTTATTGTTAAGAATATGCCAATTCCTTGTGTTACATTCTTAACATTAGTCCATCTCTTTCTTAATTTTTTATAATGCTCTAATCTTAATAATAATTGAGATTCCTTATCTTTCATATACCTAACTCTATCTTTGTGTTTTTCTTTATTCATTTTTTCAATGTCCATTAGTGTAGAACTACGTTCATATGATAACGAAGGATATATTCTTGCGGTTTCTTCCATTTTTGTTTCTTCCATTTTTAAAGAAATATTTTGAATAAATATTTTGAATACAATCTTCTGAATTTTGATTTAAATAGAAATACGCAGTTGTTTGTTTGCCGTATATTTCTAAGAACTCAGTCAGACCAAAAGCTCTGGGAGAGGATGAGACGAAGAGGGAGAGAGAACAAAGGAATTGTTTGCCAGTATGAATCGTAGATAAGCAATTGAATTTTTTGTATACTCCAGTATACCTCTACTGCCCAATACCGATGCAATCGTACATGTTATGAGGATAAAAAACTACTCTTCATTCCACGAAAAATATCCTTTTTTGGGAAGACATGCATCTTAATGCACATTTTAATTAGTTTTTGCAGAAGAAGTCGCTAATCTTAGTTTGTTTCGCTTGACTTGCTTTGACATTGAACATTGAAGTGATAGCAGCTGCGGCTTGTGGCAGACAATAGCGCCATAAATGCGGGTATACTTTAGACGCTTCGCTGGGGGCAAAGGTCATAAAGATTCTCTCTCTCTCTCAGAAACAGCTGCTGCCATTATTCCACGTATTACAATATCATTCTTACTGCGTGCATTCATTCTGTGAGCGTTCTACGAGACTGTGACTTTTTACAATTTATCCGTGACCTAAACATCGAAGCTGTGATAAAAATGAGTGCTTCTATTCATCGCGAATTCCTCAAATTTTGTGATCAAGTACTTCCACTCATCAAAGATGAGAAGAAAGATTTTTTCAAACCTCTTATTGTAAATCATGAATTCTATTTTCAAAAGAAGATAAAACCAGAAAAAGAAGACAAGAAAAATGAGATTTTTTCTGAAATAAGAAACTCATTTTCATCAGGACAACTAATCCAACGACAGCTCGACGTGAGTGCACAAGCGACATGCACTATCCAAAACTGTGTTACAACCCTACATTCTCTAATTTATCAAGAAAAAGTACACAATAATTCTTCCTTATCAATTGCTATTTGCCAAGGATTTGTGATATCTAAATTAAAATCAATGGAACATTTGTCAATGGTAGCCTTTACTCAAAAGTTGGAGAGTGAATATAACATTAAATTCTCAAGAAGGTATGTAACGTTTTTGATAAAATTATATCGCCTTTCTCAAGCTAACACAAAGCTTCAAACATGTACTTTAAGTATATTCTTTGTTTTCAAAAACTTTAAGTATTTTGAAGATTATTTTGAATTTGAAAAAGAGGAACAGTTGCTTCAAATTAGCTCAGGGATATTTTCTTCCCAAGAATCCAATCAAACATCTGATATGACAACTGGACTAACGCAGCAATTAGAGACACAACATATACAGGAGCGCCAAACACAAAATGAGTAGTATGTATTGACAATCATTTTATGTAACAGAATAGAAAAATGGGAATGCTATTCGCAGCTTATAAATGAAACAGTGGTTGCTTTTTCTTATATTGTAAGACTTTGCTATATTATGTGAGTAGCATGCATTAACATTTTATTTTGTGAGACGGAATAAGAGAATGGGAATGAGCATTCGCAGCTTATAAATGTAACATTTCTTTATTTTTTCTTATACTGTGTGACTTCTAGCATATTATTTGACGTAGTGTCGTGTATTGACAATCATTTTATGAAACAATAGAAAAATGGGAATGCCATTCCCAGTTTATGAATGTAACATTTTTCTAGTTCTCATATATTTACTTTGTAATCTAAACTACTTGTACATACATCTGAATAAAATATTTCAAAAAGAAAAAAGAATGTGTTTTCATTTTGCATTAACCGCTACCTGTTAAAGAAATATTATTAGTCACATGATATATTTTAAAAACCTGAAAAACGGATTTAAAAGACGTTTTTAAAAATACTAACTTTATGATTTTTTCGGTGTCCTGGAACGGTCATGATTTTAAGGGGGGTAAAAATTGTAATTCTCAAATTTGAGATTCTTAACTTTTATGATTTTCGGTGTCCTGGAACGGTCATGATTTTGGGAGTAAAAATTGTAATTCTCAAATTTTGAGATTCTTAACTTTTCTGATTTTTTCGGTGTCCTGGAACGGTCATGATTTTAAGGGTGAAAATTGTAATTCTCAAATTTTGAGATTTTGAAAAATTTGAAAAATTGGGTATTTTTAAAAACACCCAAAGTTATGAATTTAGGTCTTCATAACCTGAAAAAGGGTTCAAATTCATGAATTTATGTCGTTTTTAAAAAGTACCATTTTTTGAAAAATGGTACTTTTTGAATGGACTAAATTCATTTATTTAGGTCTTAAAAACCTGAAAAAGGGTTCAAATTCATGAATTTATGTCGTTTTAAAGATAGTATTTTTTGAATTTTATGGTGTCCTGGAACGGTCTTTTGCCCATTACTAACACATTAAATAGACAAATAACATCTTCATCATTTTAGTAATAAATATTCTGTACATGTTTTTTTACACATACTTTCTAGACTGTAATTTTTTGCGATCCTGGGATCAGCAAGCTTGGTGCATTTACTGATAGCATGCTTAGGCTAGCGTAGGCTGAACAATGCTATGCGTTGTTTGTATTCTTAAACAAGTATCTTGAACGATGCACTGTACAATACAACTTATGAAATCAAATAGACATGTGCCTAAATGTCCATGACTTAATAATAGGTTTTCTTCTCACATGCAGACATAAATTATAAAGATAAGTAGATCTGGTTATCGTACACACAAAATACGTTGTCGCTACCTGGTATTTGATTTTCAAATCGAAATGCAAGTCCTGCAACATTTGTGACGTCTGGTAAAAGCCTGATATTGCATAATAATCGCTTCAAAAATGCATTCAATATCAGTACCTACGGTTGCATGCATAACACACTCTTCGAGTTGTTCGGAGCCAAATAATAGAACTAGAGTGTTGTTCGGATCATTTGTCAGTGTTGAAGGAGTTGTTCGGAGGGGAATGATTGCATCTTCGAGTTGTTCGGAGGCAATTGAGTGGACTAGAGTGTTGTTCGGATCATTTTTCAGTGTTGAAGGAGTTGTTCGGAGGTGAGTGATTGCATCTTCGAGTTGTTCGGAGGCAATTGAGTGGACTAGAGTGTTGTTCGGATAATTTTTCAGGGTTGAAGGAGTTGTTCGGAGCAGTAAGATTGCTTCTTCGAGTTGTTCGGAGGCAATTGAGTGGACTAGAGTATTGTTCGGGTCATTTTTCAGGGTTGAAGGAGTTGTTCGGAGCAGTAAGATTGCTTCTTCGAGTTGTTCGGAGGCAATTGAGTGGACTAGAGTGTTGTTCGGATCACTTTTCAGTGTTGAAGGAGTTGTTCGGAGCAGTAAGATTGCTTCTTCGAGTTGTTCGGAGGCAATTGAATGGACTAGACTATTGTTCGGATTATTTTTCAGGGGTTGAAGGAGTTGTTCGGAGGTGAGTGATTGCATCTTCGAGTTGTTCGGAGCCAAACAAGCGGACTAGAGTGTTGTTCGGGTCATTTTTCAGGGCCGAAGGAGTTGTTCGGAGCAGAAAGATTGCATTTCCGAGTTGTTCGGAGTCAAATAAGTGGAATAGAGTCTTGTTCGGATTATTTTTCAGGGGTTGAAGGAGTTGTTCGGAGGTGAGTGATTGCATCTTCGAGTTGTTCGGAGCCAAACAAGCGGACTAGAGTATTGTTGGGATCAATTGTCAGGGATGAAGCAGTTGTTCGTAGGGGAATGGATGCATTTTCGAGTATTTCGGACACAATTAAGTGGACTTGAGTCTATATTTTAGCTGGAAATCACTTCATTCCGGCGTTATTGAGGGATCATTGAACGGGTTCCTCAATATTTTGATAAAGCAAGAGTTGAGCACTGACATGGGAAACATTTGACATGCTAAGTACAAGCGCGTAATCACAATAACGCTCTGATATAAAACAATCATGTAACTCTTATTTACAAGCAATTATTACGGCTCTTACTCCATTTTCTTTGCAGATGTTACTTGGATATTGCAGGAATTCAGTGAATGATACTTTTGGAGTCATATTTTGTATAAGATGCCCTCTTTATATTTTTAACGCGTAATACTATTCTTGTTGCGATTGCCTGTTATATAGCGTGGAGCAGTGTGATGGCCGGGATAGCAGATATTTTATTTCTTTTAAGTAATGTAAAGACTATTGTTCGTCAAATGCGCCATTGTAGTTGAGATCAAGAACTGAGACCACTGGTTTATCACAGAAATCGTTATTGAACATTTCTAGGAATATATTGAGTTGAAATTCATATTCCATGAAAAATTGTATAACTGTTGTAATTTCAAGTAGTCAAACAAGAAATTTTTTTCTTATTTTACCAAATTGATAAAATTTGGTGATATTTTTTTTCATAAGAAGTAGCTGCTTTAAATTGATGAGAATTTGACTGTGATTGTCTTTTGTTTAACTATTAGATTAGTTTTAAAATTTCGCAGTTTCTATATTGTTGTTCGGATTTTATACACACCCGTGGTTTGCCGCTATTAACGAAGCTATCGGCCTATATCTACGCACACGGCATGTTTCAAGGCAGCAGGGAAAGTAAGTAGCTTTTATTTCATTGCAATGAATGTTTAGTCTTATTGCAGGAGGTTAGATCAGTGGAATCGGTTGGAAACTGATGAACGGAGCGGAGCTTATGATTGCTTGGCTTAGTTAGGAACAACCCTAAATAGATAGCTAAAGAATAGAAGGGAGTGCTATGTGTAGGGCACTGTGTATATACAGCAGATGAACAATGAGCAATGAATAAGCAGATGTTGGTGGAATGGCTATGGCTACTGCATAGGTTGAGTCGGCAAATATTTGGTCTCGCATCTATTACACCGGCTATCTGGTGCAGCAATCTTCCATTTTTGTTGTCGTGTCTAGTTGCTCAGAAATTTCTGACTCCAAATCCCTCAATGAAATAAGTGTGCGTCTTGATTTGTTTGTTTGTCTTGCTTCACCTTTCTTGGTCCTGCTTTGCATCCTACAGGCACGCGTGAAAAGGGGACTAGGGAAAGCTCAGCCCGCCTAATCTTCAGCCAGACACATTGATCTCGGACTTTTGATTGCACATGAATGATATAGAACTACATATAGATGACCTGGCAGTGGATGCCAATGCAACTATCGCTTGCACTTATCTAATTCATGAATACCTGAGTGTTCAAATTGTCATGATTCCATCAAATTTTTGGAAATCCAATCCACATGTCAGACTCTTTTTGCATGCATCAGATACTGTGATCGATTTCTACGACCATGACAACTAGATCATTAGATTCTAAGAACATCTCCACGACAACTTCGCAAGCCGGGTCGACCAGAGAAATTCGATTTGTGCCTCGAAACAACCCTGAGATACATGGCTACTAAGACAGAGATTCGAACAATCAGGCATGATGATTGCAGCAATCCTCGAAGCCTAGTTCGTCAATACAAGAGGCTTCGGTTCTCTTTTGAAATAATATCTCCGGGGATGAATTTCAGCGATGGAGCTGCGATTATAATAAACACTTCTAAAATCATTCTTCACGTTTGGAATGTCTAGGAATATCGGTGAAAAAGTAAAAAGTTATAGCATGATGGTGTGTATATCAGTGATGAAACTGGTTCAAAGGCACCATTCGGTGACCCACTCAATGACTCGGGTTCTTTTTGGGTTCTTATGCTTTTGTAGTCATAGAGCAAGCTTGTAGCTCAATTGTGGTCGAAGTGAATAATCCGTTAGCCTATACTAAGTCTATCACTGGGCGACTGGAAATGCAATTAGTCATTGTTCAATGGCGAAAGACAAGTAAGGATTCAGTGCAAGTCGCTTGTTGCTGTCGCTTGGATTGTCACTAGCCGACACAGCTCTGAAAGAGGCGCCATGAGGCTATGATGTAAATTCACTGATAATTTTACAGGAAATAAGTAACCATGAGTAACCATAAGGGAATGATTTTCCAATATTTAGTAGTTTGAAACTGAAATATTACAGATGAAGCTCTTATTTGCTGTATCACAGGAATTCTATGTGCATGTGATCGAGTTTGACGATTCGTGCTATCAGTATTTAAAATTTTTTCGCGGTTGCGCGGTACGGTATAGAGGCGAAAAATGAAGGTGAGGAACAATTCGAAAGCACTTCCGCAAATTTTGGAAAGTTGAATTTTATGTGCAACTTATCACTTAGAGTTTAATTACTTCAGTACCAGTAGAGCAATCTGATTTCATTCAGATGCTATACATATAAAAATCTGACTGAGTCATTAATATGTTTGCACGTTTTTCAGGAAATTTTTTTAAAAGTATGATCCTAAAGGCCAACTTCGATACAAAGTCACATCATTGGTCGTCTAGCCTGCTAGCAATTGACGACAATCATTTGAAAAAATCCTCTCGCAAAAGTATGGCAATTTTGATATCAAAAGACTGACTATATGCATGTTCAAAATTGTAATTATTTTGTATGTTTAGGTCCATTTTTCGCCTATATAATTTAAATGTATGTAGTCCCATTTTTTCGATGGGGCACTGTCAGAGGATTTTGGCTCGATGTGGCCTGATCTGTAATATAGCTTGTGCGGGACATGTTCAAATTAATTTCACTTCCCCTGAACGAACTGCGTTGCTCGTGATAGGCATTGCAAATTGTTACAGCCACAAAAATAATGAATGACAGCATTAGTAGCTGAGTAGTTAATTGTAAAACGCCTTCAATTTCAGGCAAATGACATGATATACAATGATAATGACCTTAATACTTGTATATTACAAAATAAATTCCAGAGAAGCATGGCATAATTACATGTAAGTGCAGATGCTTTATGCCAATTGTGATCGTTGCTATAAACTTACATGCGTTATTAAAGATTGGACATAAGTGAGCATGTTTGATATGCATATGTCATATTTGAATGCTTGATGCATATGCCCTATGTCAATTTGACGTTTTTTTGCATCAACTATCCTCAACTTCATCAATAATAATTTTTATTGCAGTTCATCGGTCTCATTTGATAGTGATACTTTATCTCTTTACATTTTTATAGAGAGCTTTAGTTGCCTCACACTTGCTTTGCTGCCATTGCTTGAAACGCGACTTCTTTTCTTTGTCAGCGCTTTCCACTTCCGAATTCCACCATCAGGTTTCTCTTATGCCTGCCCAGCCTTTGCTGCGACCACACTCTTTTTCAGCACCAAGCTGTCTTCATCCTGTTCCACTCCAAGTCAAATGTATTTTGGTCTGCAATATATCCTTCGTGGTTCATAACTTCCTCGTTAAAGTGTATGGTTAAAGTGCAACTCCACAATGAACTCAGAATGCCAACGCATGTACAATGGGCCATATATTTACATCGTGCTGAAAACGAAAGATAAAGCGTCTAGAAGGCTATTCCTTTTATTATCTAGTTCGATCACTGCATGATGACGATTGACGCTGTTGGAGATTCGTGCGCAACATTTTTTGCTTCATCTCTGAAATATAAAAGATTAATTGGATTGAATGATAAATTGATTATAATATTTATTTATTTCGTGTTTAAATGATTGCATGTATTCATTGACTAAGGAGACATCGAAACCTTGCTCTTTAATTCATCCAGGGTAGTTTGATTGATTTGTTTAAGTATCTGTATGTGCATTATAAATGGCTGCTGGGATGATTTTCATCATCGTATGAGAATGTATAAATTCTTGTAAAAAAAATAAAATAAAATATCAGCATACCGATGGTGAGAAACGAAGGAAATCGTTATTCGCACGCATAAATTCTTGCGAATTTTTGCGTCGGAATAACCGCGCCACAGTGGCCTGGTAAGGAACAGGAATCTGAGACAAAACTATTTACAACCCATGAATGCGTCAATGGATCAGGAACGTGATCATTTTCATTTTCTATGTAAGACACAGTCAACAATGACCCAATTTCATTTCGCAGAAAATACGTGATCTAGCTAGACGTGTTTACTTGCTTCTGCTCGTGAATATCAATGTCGATCGTGATTTGTGGATCTGACTGTGACAGTCAGTCCTTAGTTCTACTGTTGCAAGTAAACAGTTAACATCTTGTAAATATTATTCCTTTTTTCTTCAACAGGTCGTCTACGCTAACCCAAAGGATTTTCAGAAACCGTCAACGATGTGTCTTAGTGTTGGTCAGTTCAATGAATCAAATTTCAAAGCTGTTCAATGAGCAGAAGATTGTGGATTAATCAGCTGGAAAATGAAGTGCACTTCTCTTCTGTTTCACTTCAGTTTCCTGAAGTCTTCAATATAGTGGAAATTAGTGTAACTCGTTGTGCAGAACGAGTTTCAGCATGATATGGCATTTTTGGTGAATTGTGATATTCCTGTGTATGATAGTGGTATGTAGACTGGGACAGTGTCACGACTTTGTTGACATAGCCTACTATGTTTTGGTAAAGTTGGACAAATTGTATCTTTCATGTGAAAATCAGTCTGTTTTTGAAACTTGTCAGTGTTGTGAATCCCTATATGAATAAAATGTGAAAATAATGACTTGCTCTTATAATGTACTAAGTGTATGGAAGGTAGTAGGCGAATGGGCAAGGCAAGGGAAGCGCAAATCCAATAACAGTTAAATTTGTGTTTGAATATGCAATCGGCTACTGTTAGGGTTAGGGTAAGGTTTGGCGAACGGGCTAGTTTCCAGGGATGATGGCTTCGAATCTGGATTGTAGGTGAATAGAGGATCAATACCAGTATAAGTTTGCCTAGGTTTCGGTGTTGGGTCGTGTCTTAATAAAGAGTTGAAGTTTCGCAAAGATGACTTGTATATTTCATGCGCATAGGCCTGCATGTCATAGTGGTGGTAGTTGGCATGTGTCAGGTAAGTTTGCATAGGTGATAGAGCATGCTCATATTACCCACAGGCATTGCTAGGAATGTTTGACAACAGATTAGGACAGTAGAAGTATGCTACGAAGGAGGCATGGTTATAGGCCGTAATTGCAGTTGAACATAAATTTTAGTAATGAGTTGTATTGTAAGTGTTGGATAAGCGTTAGGACTTCATGGAGGAAAGACACTGAAGAGGTCTAAATATGTCCTTAAAAACTGTGACAGTCACGGAACTAAGTTATACAAATTACATGTACATGCAATTGTTATGCAGGCTCAATTGCAGCAGGTAAGAGGGGCGCGTGAATTCAGCAGGAATGGATTGAGGAAGGAATTCTAGTTGGCATATGCACGAAAAGATCCCGAGAGGAAAATTGAAATGCAGTCGGACATTCCGTGAATTGCTGAACATTCCGTTGTGTTCCAATTCATTACCCGCAAGTTGATGATAACTCAGACGCCATGCGAACATAGTCAAGTCAATTTTACGCCAGGTGTCTTGGAATTTATTGATCAACATCCAAAAATCTCAAATAGTGTCCAGCCTAAACACATTGAATAAGCCGTTGAAGCTTAGTACAATGTGTGACATGCCACACTCAATCACGCGTAATTCATGTGTGAACCACGCGTAATTATGACCCCAAACATCCGTGGCTATGCGGGATATTGCTGCAATATAAGTTAGTATAGTTGGCAGTCCTGTTACATAGACTTTGCGTCTCATGTGTCTGCATGTATCAGAGGCTAAACAATGTGATAGGACCTCAATTTCATGCTCAGGGAAGACAGAACATGCTTAGCGGTTCATCCGTGGTTCAAGCGGCAGCGCAGACAACCGTGGACGACGCGCAAACTATAAACGCTCGCCCGCGCGTATTCATAAACATTTCCCATGTTTTAACAGCATCAGATCAAGTGATTTCTGACTCTTAGTGCAGCGCGTATGTACGTGGGTAGAAGAATAGAATGTCCTTAACCACGGATGTTTGGGGTGTTCCGTAATTACGCGTGGCATGTCACCTAGTGTATGATGGTGTCATGCGGAGAAGATATATTTTGAAGAAATATTTAGATATGAAGATATACCTAGAAGATATACTTTGAGGATAGCATTCATCAGACATAACACGTGGTACAGTCCACAGCTTGTTCCAAATGAGCAATATATCGAAATGTGAGCGCTTGCAGGTGACTTGAACTCATTTAGGTGTTGAACAATACGAATTCTTTAAAAAATGAGCACGCTGTGTGCACACCCCCAACAAGCTAAGTTTAAATACATTTACATGTCTCGTATATCAAATGCATAAAAATAATATGTTGAACTAATGTCTTAATAGTTTTATTTTGAAATTATGTCAAATAATGATTATTATACTTAAAAATGCAATAATTATAAGCATTTTTTCACAACTCAGGCGGAGCCAGAAAGAATATAATTAATTGAGCCATAAACCTTGGCCTTATTAAATGAACGAATGTTCATTAAGATATCATGGTGAATCAGCTGAACGTAACCCATCATTCCAAAGAAACTTGAATTTGTTTTATTCAAAACTGCGTCAATTGATTTGAGATGTTGAACTTTTAATTAAAAGACAGATATTCTGAGATTTTGCATTATTTGAATTGAATAGTGCATATTTCTATTTTTGATCTGAGACTGCAGTTGCTGAATTTCAGAGTTGAATTCCGGGGATGGAAAAGGTGTAGGTCGAAACTCTATCCAATTGAAATTCGTGGCTTACATTTCTACAACAATTGATATAACTTGACAGCCAACATTTTTCCTCTCGGGATCTAGTATTAAGGGATTAAGGGATTATCTAGGGATTAAGTATAATAATCATTATTTGACATAATTTCAAAATAAAACTATTAAGACATTAGTTCAACATATTATTTTTATGCATTTGATATACGAGACATGTAAATGTATTTAAACTTAGCTTGTTGGGGGTGTGCACACAGCGTGCTCATTTTTTAAAGAATTCGTATTGTTCAACACCTAAATGAGTTCAAGTCACCTGCAAGCGCTCACATTTCGATATATTGCTCATTTGGAACAAGCTGTGGACTGTACCACGTGTTATGTCTGATGAATGCTATCCTCAAAGTATATCTTCTAGGTATATCTTCATATCTAAATATTTCTTCAAAATATATCTTCTCCGCATGACACCATCATACACTAGGTGACATGCCACGCGTAATTACGGAACACCCCAAACATCCGTGGTTAAGGACATTCTATTCTTCTACCCACGTACATACGCGCTGCACTAAGAGTCAGAAATCACTTGATCTGATGCTGTTAAAACATGGGAAATGTTTATGAATACGCGCGGGCGAGCGTTTATAGTTTGCGCGTCGTCCACGGTTGTCTGCGCTGCCGCTTGAACCACGGATGAACCGCTAAGCATGTTCTGTCTTCCCTGAGCATGAAATTGAGGTCCTATCACATTGTTTAGCCTCTGATACATGCAGACACATGAGACGCAAAGTCTATGTAACAGGACTGCCAACTATACTAACTTATATTGCAGCAATATCCCGCATAGCCACGGATGTTTGGGGTCATAATTACGCGTGGTTCACACATGAATTACGCGTGATTGAGTGTGGCATGTCACACATTGTACTAAGCTTCAACGGCTTATTCAATGTGTTTAGGCTGGACACTATTTGAGATTTTTGGATGTTGATCAATAAATTCCAAGACACCTGGCGTAAAATTGACTTGACTATGTTCGCATGGCGTCTGAGTTATCATCAACTTGCGGGTAATGAATTGGAACACAACGGAATGTTCAGCAATTCACGGAATGTCCGACTGCATTTCAATTTTCCTCTCGGGATCTTTTCGTGCATATGCCAACTAGAATTCCTTCCTCAATCCATTCCTGCTGAATTCACGCGCCCCTCTTACCTGCTGCAATTGGCACATGTAGCTACATGTGGGTATAGGCCTGCATAACAATTGCATGTACATGTAATTTGAATAACTTAGTTCCGTGACTGTCACAGTTTTTAAGGACATATTTAGACCTCTTCAGTGTCTTCCCTCCATGAAGTCCTAACGCTTATCCATCACTTACAATACAACTCATTACTAAAATTTATGTTCAACTGCAATTGCGGCCTATAACCATGCCTCCTTCGTAGCATACTTCTACTGTCCTAATCTGTTGTCAAACATTCCTAGCAATGCCTGTGGGTAATATGAGCATGCTCTATCACCTATGCAAACTTACCTGACACATGCCAACTACCACCACTATGACATGCAGGCCTATGCGCATGAAATATACAAGTCATCTTTGCGAAACTTCAACTCTTTATTAAGACACGACCCAACACCGAAACCTAGGCAAACTTATACTGGTATTGATCCTCTATTCACCTACAATCCAGATTCGAAGCCATCATCCCTGGAAACTAGCCCGTTCGCCAAACCTTACCCTAACCCTAACAGTAGCCGATTGCATATTCAAACACAAATTTAACTGTTATTGGATTTGCGCTTCCCTTGCCTTGCCCATTCGCCTACTACCTTCCATACACTTAGTACATTATAAGAGCAAGTCATTATTTTCACATTTTATTCATATAGGGATTCACAACACTGACAAGTTTCAAAAACAGACTGATTTTCACATGAAAGATACAATTTGTCCAACTTTACCAAAACATAGTAGGCTATGTCAACAAAGTCGTGAGTAATGGGCAAAAGACCGTTCCAGGACACCATAAAATTCTAAAAAAATAGTATCTTTAAAAACGACATAAATTCATGAATTTGAACCCTTTTTCAGGTTTTTAAGACATAAATTCATAAATTTGGGTGTTTTTAAAAATACCCAATTTTTCAAATTTTTCAGAATCTCAAATTTGAGAATTATAATTTTTACCTTGAAAATCATGACCGTTCCAGGACACCGAAAATCATAAAAGTTAAGAATCTCAAATTCATGAGTTTAGACGTTTTTCAGGTTTTTAAAATATATCATGTGTCTAAAAATATTTCTTTAAAAATGGAAGTTGAAAAAACAAAAGAACCATCAGCCCCTTTATATCCGATATTGGAACAAATGGATAAAGCAAAACACAAATATAGAACGGCGTTCTCTTCTTTTCATTCTTCTTTACTTTCATAAATTACTCACATTCACTTTAAAAGTATAGACTGAAAATACACTTGCAAAGTGAGAACGTTGTTCTCAACTTTAAATTCTTCAGCAGAACAAGGTTGAAATAAATTACTCACATTCACTTTAAAAGTATAGACTGAAAATACACTTGCAAAGTGAGAACGTTGTTCTCAACTTTAAACTCTCCAGCAGAACAAGGTTGAAATAAATTACTTACATTCACTTTAAAAGTATAGACTGAAAATACACTTGCAAAGTGAGAACGTTGTTCTCAACTTTAAATTCTTCAGCAGAACAAGGTTGAAATAAATTACTTACATTCACTTTAAAAGTATAGTCTGAAAACACACTAACGACGTTCTCTGAAGTCTGAAAATACAGTTACAAAACTTCATAAATTTAACTCGTCTATCTCTTGAGTTACACCAGTTCTTTTTCCCCAAATTTCATCAGAAGATTCCAACAGTCTTTTTTCTTTTTCATTTGTGAGAAAGTCCTCAATTTGGTTCAAGTGCTTTTTAACAAAATGAATACTCAATGTTGAAGTATTGAGTTTCGGGAATTCGAGAGATAGTCTATACAACTTGATTAAGAAACTAACATACGTTCTAGAAAAATTGATTTGGTGTTCATCATTCAAACATTTAATGAATTTTACAAATGAACACTTGATTAATGTTTTCAACTTACACAATACCTTACCTTGATTAATATATGAAATTAACAATCTTTGGTTACCTCTCTTTTCTGTCAAAATTAGCTTTTTCAACCAATCTATACAGGTAGGAATAGAAAAATAGTCCACTTTCTCCGGATAAAATTCCTCCAACTCTGTATCCACAAATGAATTTGAAATAAGGTCTTTCACTTCCTCTTCTTTGTTTTTGTCAACAGTTGCTTTCTTCTTTTTCAAATTTTCTTCAATGAAGTTTACAGCCAAATCTTTAAACAGTGCTTGCTGGTCAGGAACTATTAGAGGGAAAATTGAATCGCAGAAGACTGCAAATGCTCGTTCTAGAGGTGTTGATGACATATTCCAGGATGAAGACATGAAGTGATTGCAGACAAAGTCAGTCTCGTAGAACGCTCACAGAATGAATGCACGCAGGAAGAATGATATTGTAATACGTGGAATAATGGCAGCAGCTGTTTCTGAGAGAGAGAGAATCTTTATGACCTTTGCCCCCAGCGAAGCGTCTAAAGTATACCCGCATTTATGGCACTATTGTCTGCCACAAGCCGCAGCTGCTATCACTTCAATGTTCAACGTCAAAAGCAAGTCAAGCGAAACAAACTAAGATTAGCGACTTCTTCTGCAAAAACTAATTAAAATGTGCATTAAGATGCATGTCTTCCCAAAAAAGGATATTTTTCGTGGAATGAAGAGTAGTTTTTATCCTCATAACATGTACGATTGCATCGGTATTGGGCAGTAGAGGTATACTGGAGTATACAAAAAATTCAATTGCTTATCTACGATTCATACTGGCAAACTATTCCTTTGTTCTCTCTCCCTCTTCGTCTCATCCTCTCCCAGAGCTTTTGGTCTGACTGAGTTCTTAGAAATATACGGCAAACAAACAACTGCGTATTTCTATTTAAATCAAAATTCAGAAGATTGTATTCAAAATATTTATTCAAAATATTTCTTTAAAAATGGAAGAAACAAAAATGGAAGAAACCGCAAGAATATATCCTTCGTTATCCTATGACCGTAGTTCTACACTAATGGACATTGAAAAAATGAATAAAGAAAAACACAAAGATAGCGTTAGGTATATGAAAGATAAGGAATCTCAATTATTATTAAGATTAGAGCATTATAAAAAATTAAGAAAGAGATGGACTAATGTTAAAAATGTAACACAAGGAATTGGCATATTCTTAACAATAAGTTTAGGCGCTCTCACTATTGTTATATCTTCTGGTGTTTTAGTAATTCCAGTAGTTGCTACAGCTTTAACAGGTACGGGTGTTTTTGCAACTTCACTTGTTACAATGTTAGATAAATCTTTAATAACTAAGAAACGAAAATCATTAAAAACTAAGCATTTACATATTAAAGAAGTCTATGATAAACTACATTACTACTTTCAAAGAGTATGTGATGATAATGTTATTACGTTAGATGAGATTGAAAAATTTGATCAAATAGCTAATAAAGCTAATAAAACGCCATTTCATTTAAAGTCCGAAAAAGTTGATGATAAGAATAAACAGGATGGCAAAATTTCTAGTGATGGCAAAATTTCTAATGAAGAAAATGACAAAATTTTTTTAGAAGAGCTAAAAACTTTAAGCGAAACTTTAAGCAAAACTTTATTAAACAAAACTTAAAGCGAAAAGATGACAGACAACAAAGCAATAAAAAAATAATTTGTTCAGTAAAATGTTTTTGCTGTATTCCAATGTTACCACAAAATTCAAATATTATATTTTAAAAATGGATAAAATTAGAGCTGATAATTTTAAAAGAATAAAACAATTAGAAGAGTTAATAAAACAAAGAAATATTATGAAAGAAAATCATCTTCAACATAGAATGATAAAAGCTGGTATTCAATCTGATATGTTTGAAAAAATGCAGCAAACCGAACAAGTAAAAACTGATTTTAAAAAAACTATGAAACCATTTAAAACTCTTGAAAAAGAAAGTACAAATAATGATAAACAAATTGATATAACAGATCCAGAGCACAAAACTATATTAGATGACTATGGATTACTAGAATCAAACATTAATAAGAAATTACCAAAATCTATGCAATTTGAACATTCTATTTCATTTATAGATGGAAAAACAATACCTAGATTTTATCTCGGACAAAAAGAAATATTTCCACAACCTTTTCGAGGTTTAATTTTTTCACCAGATAAATCTCCTTTTAATTTAGATAGAAATTTTGTTGATCTTTTAAGAGGAGCAGATTTAAATAATTATGCTGTAGAAGATCTCATAAAATATAAAGCTATGTTAGATAGAGTTGGTGCAGTAAAATCTCTAAGACGTTATAAACAATTAGAAAATTTATTATCAACGGGAGTTAAAGTAGGAAAAGGTTTATCTGAAAAACAGAAAACTGAAACAACTGTATTCTTACCAGATGATTCACAAGAATTACTAAATAGATTAAATATTTTAATATCTGCAATAAAAGAAGGACATAATTCTAGTTTCAATGAAATTCATGCTATATTGAAAAGACTGTTAGAAAAGAAGATTCTAAATGAAGAGGATTATAAAAGTGTAGCTGAAATATGTTGTTTCTAATTTTTATCTATGATTTTTATTCATGATTTTTATCTATGATTTTTATCTATGATTTTTATCTATGATTTTTATCTATGATTTTTATCTACGATTTTTATCTATAATATTTATTCAAAATTTTAACTAAAAAATGTTTTCAGCAGATTTAGACAAAATTAATAATCAGTTAGAAAATTTGACACAGATTTTGGGTTCATCAAAATTTAGTACGACGTTAAAAATTATAACAACTACTTCATCACACACTTGTAATTTAGAACCCATTCTACATTTAGAACAAAATAAAATTTATCAAATTGCATTGACTAGTTTCTCCACATTTAACACTATTCAAAACGTTATCAAAGATGTGAATGATCAATTTAGATATTCTACTGATAAAGGCAAAACATGGAAAATATTAACTTTTCTTCCTGGTTCTTACGAAGTTGAATCAATATCAAATGAAATTAAGAGACATTTAGGTATACCATTTAAAGATAAGAAACAATTACATTTTGCAGTTGAACCGGCAGTTAATAAATTTTCTCTTACTTTAGACGAAAATCATCAAGTTGATTTTAATCATGATAGATCATTGTCAAAGCTATTAGGATTTAATAAACAAACCTATAGTCAAGGTTATCATTTAGGTGAGAAGATTCCAAAAATAACTGAAATAAATTCAATTGTTGTACATTGTGACATTATTGAAGGAGGATATATAAATGGTAAATTGTCAAATTTAATATTCAGTTTTCCAGCTTTTACTGTACCCATTGGTTATAGATTAAATGTAATTCCACAAACATTAATATATTTTCCTATTACAAGAAAAACTATTAACAACATTGGCATTAGAATCACTGATGAGAAAGGACAAGAAATAAATTTTGGAGGTGAAGAGATTATGATAGATCTTTTGGTTCGGGAGGTATAAACTCCCACGCGAAGCTAGAGAAGTTTAATTTTCTTCTTCTTCTTTAAAAATAAAATAAAATAAAAATAAATTTTTTTATTAAAAAATGAGTGAAGTACCCCCATTAAATAAAAAGAAACTTAAATTTAATCATCATCCAAATTTATCTAATAAAGTTTTGTCAGTTATTTGCGGAAGATCAGGTTGTGGAAAAACGTATCTATTATTTAAAATTTTAACGACTCCAAATTTTTTGGATTACAACAATCTTATAATTTGTACAACAACAGCAGAACAACCCGTCTATCAATTTTTAAAATATGGATTTGAAAATAATCTTAAAAAAAAGCAATTGCTTCATTATTCAAAGAATATGAAAAATCTGAAGATGAAGAAGAAATAAGTTCGTGGTGTGAAGAAGCAGCAAAAAATAGTGAGTTAGTAGAATCCAATAAAAATAACCATATAAAGATACAATTAATAGATGATAGTGGTAATATGCAAGATCCTAGTAAACTAGATAAAACAATGAAACATTGTGTAATTTTTGATGATTGTGTTAATGATAGAAATCAGTCAGTTCAGAGAAATTATTTCACAAGAGGTAGACATAATAACTGTAGTGTATTTTATTTAACACAAAGTATGTATTCATTAGACGGAAGTGTTATTAGAAAGAATGCAAATATATTTATACTATTTGAAATAAATGCAAGAAACTTAAGTGATTTGTTAAGAGATTTATGCGTAAATATTATAGATGAATTTAAACAATCGTGTAACAATGCTTGGTCAAAAGATTATGGCTTCATTACAATTAATATTGATAAAAAAATTCATGATAGAGTTATCGAACAATTGTTCTCTGACTAGGCTTCGCCTCGAGGGGCTTCGCCCCGACTGAAAGTCGATAGAACATTTGTTTACCGAGTGATAAAAAAATATACAAATATAGTGTTATAACATTTTATTATTTTTTATTTTATGTATATATCAAATTTGTCTATCTTAGAAATTAGAAAATTAAAAAGGTGAAGTAGTTATTCCATCAGGTGAAATTTTTCTTTTATCATCAAATGGATCTAATGCTAATTTATGTTCTTCTTTTAAATACATTTTATGTTTTTTTGAATTAAGTCTATAATTACATGCTGTTTTTATTTCATTATTAAATAATACATTTTTATAATCTTGAAATGTTATTTGATTAGCCACTGATGCCTTTGAAATTCCTTTTAATGTTTTATGTGTTTTAATATTATTAGTTGTGTTGTAACAATAACATTTAGATTTTAAAAATATAGCTTCTGTTATGAAATCTTCATTTCCTTCTAATTCATCTTTTACTTTACATAAATCAGAAGGATGAATGATATCTTTTATTTTATCTATTTCTTCATCAAGTGTAGAATTATACGGTATTGTTAATTCTAAGAAAACAGAATCGGTATCTGTAAAGTGTAATTTATAGTTTTTGCCATAAGCAGGTGCTAAATAATCATATATAAATCTATAGATAAATAGTTTAGCTAATTCTAATATAGTGAATCCTATAAAATTGAACTTATCATGTTTTACGCTGATTCGACGTAAATGTACAGCACATAGTTCATCACTAAATCTAGTAGTTCTTTTATATGTAGGTTTCCTTGTTAAATTTTGAAACCTATCTTTATCATAAACTATTTCAATATTTTGTCTATTACGCACATTTTCTAAAGTCATACCATAAAATGCATTATTCATTAATTTGAAGAACACGTTTCCAAAATCATCTTTATTTCTTTTAGCTATAGTAGTTTATAGTGTGACATCCGGCGCGACGCTTCGCTTCGCTTTGCTTCGCTTCGCTTGCGCCGGATGTCACACTTTTGCGGGTTTTTTCAAAAAAATCAAAATTTTAAAAAATTTCAAAAATTTAGGTAGACTTCAAATTTCACGTGGCTGAAGGCCGAAGGGCGAAAATTTAAGCGTTTTTAAAAATACCCAATTTTTCAAATTTTTCAAAATCTCAAAATTTGAGAATTACAATCGGGCGAAGCCCTAGAACCTTCGGTTCGATTTTCACCCTCGCTTAAATCATGACCGTTCCAGGACACCGAAAAAATCATAAAAGTTGAGAATCTCAAATTTGTGATTATGACATTTTTCATTGCTTAAATCATGACCGTTCCAGGTCATGTAAAACCGGACACCGAAAATCATAAAAGTTGAGAATTTCAAATTCATGAATTTTATCCATTTTTCAGGTTTTTAAAATATATCATGTGACTTGCGAACCGAAGGTTCAGGGCTTCGCCCGTTAAAAATATTTCTTTAAAAATGGAAGAAACAAAAGTGGATGAAACAAAAGTGGAAGAAACCGCAAGAATATATCCTTCGTTATCATATGAACGTAGTTCTACTTTAATGGACATTGAAAAGATTAACATTGAAAAAATGAATAAAGAAAAACACAAAGATAGAGTTAGGTATATGAAAGATAAGGAATCTCAATTATTATTAAGATTAGAGCATTATAAAAAATTAAGAAAGAGATGGTCTAATGCTTTAACAATTGTCATTTCATCTGGCGTTCTTACAATTCCAGTAGTTGCTACTGCTTTAACTCGATACAAAATGAAAACACATTTCCATCTTTGAAATATTTTATTCACATCACAGACAAGTACTATGTACAAGTAGCATCGTTTACAACGAATAAAATATGTTGACTAGAAAATGTGTTATGACATGATACAATTGTTTCTGTATGAGTAAAATAAAGTAAGGCTCATAGAACTATAAAACCAATGAGGACAAGTAGCATGGTTTACAACGAATAAAATATGTTGACTAGAAAATGTGTTATGACATGATACAATTGTTTCTCGTAAATAGAAATAAGGTAATACTCATAGTACTATTATCCATTGCGAGTAGCTTACCGTTTCAATTGATTGAGTTTAGTATTTCATCAAGGGTTGGGCGCTGTCTCCCATGGCGAAGATACGAGTCAATAATAGCGAAGTTCCTTTTGAAAAATGATATAGATTCCGTCGAGTTCTTAATAAACGGAAATCGTAAATATAGTTTATAAAATTTTCTTAAAAAGATGTTATAGCCTCTGGAATAACCTAATTGTTTACAAACATGGCCACTTCCCCGGATTACAGTCAAAGCTCTTCCTTTTAACAACGATAACTTCACAGTATTGTTCACCGAAATGTCTTCTTCTCTTCTTAAATGTGCTAAATAATTAGTTAGCTCTGATGCCAAGATGTCTCTTTGAATTTCTTCTTCAAAATTATAGTTTGAACTGATATTGATGGCGTTATCTTGCAATGTGTCTTCAAATCGATTTATCACTAAAAATTCTCTGAATGTTTTTTGATGCGTGGATGTCTTCTTCCTCCCTTGGTTTAAGATATTTCTCCTGAAATTCTGTTAGCATCTCAATACACTTCTTCCGTTGATCTTCGTTCACAATAGTGTCTGAAATTTTTCTTTTCAAATCGGCAAAGGCGATGCTTGAACGTGCCATTTTCGTTAAAACGTAGTGAATTAATTATGATAAAAAATAAAATTGTTGAAAGTCGCTGATGAAATTGACCAAAATAGATAAAGGTCACAGATGATTCGTAAGCAGTCACAGTCTCGTAGAACGCTCGCAGAATGAATACACGCAGTAATACGTGGAATAATGGCAGCAGCTGTTCAAGTGAAAAGTTGAGTTATGCGGGTCACAAAGAATTCTTTCACACTGAATAGCTTAAACTGCTAGCAGCTGTTCATGTTGAGAAATTTGGTAACAGATGTTGCTAATGTCTTAATACAGATAAAACAATCAATATTCTCTTAACAAGAGTTCATAAGAATAAAATGGAACAATGTAACGTTTTAATTTAGATTAAATTAAATCATTTCAAAATCGAATAAGTAGTAAAGAAAGACATCATTAGAGAACAGTTTTAAATCAATACCCCCTCCCTTCTGACTAAGTAGCAAGGAAAGTCATCATTGTGGAACAGTTTTAAATCAATACCCCCTCCCTTCTGACTAAGTAGTAAAGAAGGACATCATTAGAGACCAGTTTTAAATCAATACCCCCCCCAGTAGTAAGGAAAGTCATCATTATAAAAATGTTTTAAATCAATACCCTCTTCTGACTAAGTAGTAAGGAAAGACATCATTAGAGAACAGTTTTAAATCAATACCCCCCCCTCCTTCTGACTTCTAGGGGTCCCTTAAGAATTTTTTTTATTATAAAATGAGCAACATAAATGAGTTTTTTAAATTATATGGAACGCAAACTACGACAAATTTCGACCTAAAGAAAATCGCAAATGAATTAGGAATAAAGAATTTTCACATATTGATGAGAAACGAATTACAATTCCTAAAAAATAGGCCAACAGGAACCTTCAGTTCCCGGAACAAAGTTCCATCAATAACTGTAAATTTCATAACGAATCTTCACACTTCAGACCAAAACGGCGTACATTGGTCAGCAGGTATCTTTAGTAAAAACGGAGATAATTATTATTTTGACTCATACGGGCTTCCACCTACAAATGAAGTAAAAGAATTACTTGGAACGGGAACATACAATACGTTTCAAATTCAAACACCAGGCACTACTTATTGTGGACAATTATGTCTTTATGTTTTATTTAAACTACAGGAAGGAGTACCATTTCTAGATATAATGTTAGAATTGAACGAACCGTAGGTTCTATGGCTACGCCTAACAAGGGAATTTCATTCCCGAAACGTTAGTTCCAATAATAATAATAATGATAATTAAAAATCAGTTCGTTGTAATTCATTTTGATAAAAACAGCCTCTGATATCCTCATTATCTAAATCTTTAATTTCATAAGTAATCGGATAAGTTTGATTTATTTTGCAAACTTCAAATATTTCTTTAGTCCAATAGCCAACAAAGCCTTTTTCAAATTTATTCTTATATTTAAATATTCTAACTCTATCTCCAATTTTAAATTTCGGTTTAAGTTTCTGCAAATTCGGATTACTCTCATTCAAATTATTATTCTCGAATATTTTCTTTCGTATCAAATCAGGGTCGTCAGAAGCATTCTTTGGGGTTTCTTCAATACCAGAATGAACTTTATTATTGTACTCTTCCACAATTCCTGGTAATATCTTCAACCATTTCTGATTTCTTTGCTCAGTAAATTTCTTGAATAATTTATTTTTTAACGTCCGATTGAATCTTTCTATCACTACGGCCTTCCCAGCGTTTTCAGTTGAATAAACAGTTTCAAATAGTGGCTGAACGTTTCGGTTATAAAATTCCGACCCTTTATCAACAAACAATTTTTTGGCTTTCTATTACTTTCTTTAAAGATTTCTTCAAACGCATATTTAACTGAAAGACCACTTTTATTTTTTAAAGGCTTTACCCAAGCATATCGTGTATATAAATCTATAACGGTCAATGCGTATTTGTAGTCCCTTTCATTCGGCATATGAATAAGATCAGCACTCCAAATATCATCTTTATTAAATACTTTTACTTTTAATAAATATTTAGGCTTTCTATATTCTTTATGAATTTCAGATGCATAAACGTCTGAATTATGATTTTCATTTAAACCCTGGCCGAATAATATTTTAGCTTGTAAAGCTTTCTTAACAAACATTCTTTCAATTTTTTCTCTAAATGTAGGATTCTGAATACTATCTAATTCTTGAATCATCTTCTTATCAGCTGCATGTCGAGAACTTAGATCATGATTTCGATAAGCTAAATCATGCCTGTAAGCGGCGGCATCTACTCTATTTATTGGTTCTTCACCTGGTTTCGGATTATTATTCTCATCTAGTCTTATATCTAATCGAGTTCCTGGACCAGTATATGAATGACCAGGAAGATGTTTTTCTTTCGAATATTTACTCCAAATAAATCCAGGAAAGTTTTCTAATGTTTTTTGTATATCACCACCGTAGGTAGTAGCCTTGTCGTCGTTTACCTTCATAAATTTTACAATTTGAGTTTTTATTTTTGTTTAATAGATAATTCAATAAATCTAAATTAGAAATTTTTAATTTAGTTAAATTTTCGGAATTTTTAGAATTCATTTTAAAAGATAAAAAAAATTAAGAAGATAAAAATAAATGTTTTACCGAAAAGAACCAAAGGTTCTGAGGTTATTACCTTATCATACTAGGACTTAGATATATTCCAGAACCATCTTTAGTTTCTTTAATTTCAATTAAATCATCAACATTGTGGAGAATATTTTTAAGAACTCGTTTTCCTTCATCAACTAATTTTAATTTACTAATAAAATTATCTACTATTCCTTCTCCCCTAGCAACTTTCTCTAACTCTCTATTATGACGTTTTTGTTCTTCTAATGCTGCCTTCTCTGATTTATTTTTATTTACTGCTTGGACAATACCAGCTGTCCCACCTGCAACACTTCCTGCTGCAGCTATGCCACCTATTATTAGTGGAATTAATGGGAGAATCCCGCCATTCTTTTCTTCTTGTAATTGTATATTCTCTATCATTGGTTTACTTATGTAATACTTTTTTTTGTTAATCGTAATAGTTTTAGGGGTATTTTTGTCAACAATATTACGTAATTTTAATTCAACAGTTTTATTATTAATATTACTTTTCGCTTGCGACATTTCTAATAAAAAAATTTTAAGTTATCAAAAATTTAAATCTATTCTAGTTATGAAAAAATTTCAAGTTACCAAAAAATTTTAAGTTACCAAAAAATTTTAATCTATTCTAGTTATTAAAAAATTTCAAGTTACTAAAAAATTTTAAGTTACCAAAAAATTTTAATCTATTCTAGTTATGAAAAATTTTAAGTTAAGAATTTTTAATCTATTCTAGTTATGAAAAAATTTTAATTAATTAAACGACGAAGTCTTGGGCTTTAGCCTATTCTAGTCATCTTCCCATTAAGAATTTCAATAGAATATTTTACATCTTCTAGCAATAAACCATAAGCCATCAATGAAGTTGTGGAATCTTTCTTTTCAATATTAATTGTAACATCACAACCATTTTTAATAATATCTTCAGATTGTGCACTTAAATCGAAGCAGAAAATTGGATATAAATGTCTCCAATCTCCAGGAGTTAATTGTGGTTCAACTCCAAATTCTGTACAAAGATTTCGATAACAATCATATCCTTCCATAAATTGATTATTGGTATCATCGAATCTTAATGGATCAATTGGATATCGGGTTTGATTTAATGAAACTTGTAAACTTCGAATTGTATTAATATGAAAAATATTGTTATTCTTATCAAAACTTGGAGAATTATTTCTTTGAAAAGTTAGTAATAAATATCTTGGAGTATTCGCAGTTCTAGTAAAATGCAGTTAAATCTTTGTTCGGAAAAAGTTACTGAACTAGCAGTACGCTTTAGAAAATTTACTGGAATTGGTTTGTTAGTATTTAATCTTTTTGCAATAGCTGTTTCAATCTCTAAACTAGGAGTAATATGCTTAATCCACCATTCAAGTCTATCAATTTTTAAATATGCTTTTTTTCCAGTCTTACCAAAAAAGATTAATTCATTATTTGCTGTACGATGAATTATTAATTTAAATTTTAATTGATATGATATTTTATCATAATCTAAATATCCGAATAATGGAGACAATGACCAATTAACTGTCTGTTTACTTTTCTTGTTAAATTCACGTCTTTCTTTATATGCATCATTATTTGTTTTATTTAAATGTTTTGCAATATTTTCTACATCTTTCGCAATTACTGCTGCATCTGTTCCAGCGTGAGTTAAATCATCAACAATTATACCATCATTAGTATCAGGAAACCAACCTTCGATTTCATACTTTTTATTATTTTCACCAATTGTTACAAATCTAAGCATTGTATCAATTACACCTGGAGAATCACTTATTGTTTCTATATTTTGAGTTGCAACATCTAAACGCATTTGTGTAAATAATCTTGGAAAGAAATTATTCTCTAGTGCAATATTATCGGTTTCTGGTAATGGTGTTGTAAAATTGGCATCACTATACAAAGAATATTCACAGTGTAAAAATGAATCAGGTAGATATAAATAACTCTGCTGATTATCAACTTCAAAGATTAAATCTCCTCCAGTATTTACTCTACTGGACAGCAGAGAACAAAATTATATTTAAAAAAAGAAGAAAGAAAAAAGAAAAAAAGTAAAAAAAGAAAAAAATAAGAAAGAATAATAAAAGAAAAGAAGAAAAAAAAAAAGAAAAAAAAAGAAAAAAGAAAAAAAGAAAGAACAAAATAGAAAAAAGAAGAAAAAAAAAAAGAAAGAAAGAAAAAAAAAAATAAAAAAAAAAAAAAAAAACAAAAAAAAGAAAATAAGACAAAAAAAAAGAAAAAAGAAAGAAAAACTGGAAGAGCCCACAGTCCAGCGCGAAAAGAAAAACCCTACGCCCCCCTCCGACACACCCACTCTACTGCATGAAAACGCAAGAACTGGAACGAAAAAGAACAAAAGACCGAACTCCCACCGCGCCGACCCCTTAAAAATGTCCTCCACAATCTATCCTACCAACTTTCCTCCCTTGCCTCCCAGGCACCCGTCCCCCCTCCCCGCCTCGCCCCGCCCCACGCTGCCCCCCCCCCCCCCCCCACCCCCCCCATCCTCCCCCCCCCCCCTCCCCCCCCCCGCCGCCCCCCTCCCCCCCCTCCCGCCCCCCCTCCCCCCTTCCATTCCCCCCCCCCTCCCCCCCTCCCCCCCTCCTCCCCCCCCCCTCGCCCCGTACCCTCCCCTCCCCCCCCCCTACCCCCCCTTCCCTCCCCTCCTCCCCCCCCGCCACTCCCCTCCCCTCCCCCTCCCTTCCTCCCCCCTCCCCTCTCCCTCCCCTCCTCACGCGCCCCCCCCCTCCCCCCCCCAGACCCCTCCCCGCCCCCACCCCGCCCCCCCCCGCCCCCCCCCCCCCAATCTCCCCCCCTCCCCGCTCCCTCCCCCCCCCCTCCCCACCTCCCTCCCCCTCTCCCCCCCCCCCCCCCACGCCCCCCCCCCCGTTCCCCACCTCCCCCCTCCCCTCTCTCCCCCCACGCCCCTCCCCACTCCCCCCCCCTCCCCGCCCCCCCCATTCTATCCCACCTGTCAACCACGCCCAACAACTCCACCCAACAAAAAATCCAACTCCCATCCGCCGCTTCTTCACTACACCACAACCAAACAAAACGCACAGCTCCGCCCAATTAACACCCCCCACCAAAATCCAAAATAAAAACACCCTCCGACCCACCATCATCTACACCTCCTAATCCAAAACCCTTTACCTCCCACCCAAATCCCCCACACCATAAAGACATAACACTAAAAAAATTAATACTAAAAAAAAAATACTAAAAAATATATTTTAAATTTAGCTAGACCCAGCCCCGCAACCTCTAGATTAAACCGACGGTTGCTAATCACGCCATTTCCTCTTATTTCTTCAATTGTTTTTTTATTATTTTTATTTTCATTATGTTTACTATTAGACGGAGCTCCGCTCCTCAAGGTTTCACCCCTCACAGCTATGTTAGCAATTTTATTTTTTGTTTCCTCTGAAAGTTTTTTTAAATTTTTTAGTTCTTCGGAATCATTCCTAAGTTTACGAATAGCTTCTAGTTGTTTTAATTCGTTTTGAGACTTGACAGCATTTGATATTGCACTAGCTGTACTACCTATAGCAGCTGCTCCTTTTGCAGCAGATGTAATCAAATCTTTATTATTTTTAATTAAGTTAACGATACTTCCAATACCAGAAAAGATGCCAGCCCCTTCTTTTTGGAACGTCTTTTCCTAGGAACTTTTGTGTTCCGACAGTTTCTACACTATCATAATGGTACACAGGTTTCTGAGATGGTTCATGAGCAATTTTATTATTTGATGCAAAATGTTTAAGATTGTGTTTATAAATTATAGGCATTTTTTAGGATTAAATTTGACTTTTGGTAAAAAATATTTACGTTCGGCTAAAGCCTCGAGGAGCTTCGCTCCGATTGGTTAGTAACCTGAG
Organism: Prostheceraeus crozeri; assembly: GCA_907163375.1. Lineage (NCBI taxonomy): Eukaryota > Metazoa > Platyhelminthes > Polycladida > Euryleptidae > Prostheceraeus > Prostheceraeus crozeri. Next base: position 244,685 of record CAJQUW010000724.1, read on the forward strand.
GACCTTTGGTCCGTTTAAGATTTACGTTTGTGAATGGACAACAACTTCGAGATAACTTTATTAATTGCCTGTTGCACTTTATCTATTGCGTCAAGCAGCGTGTGATGTACTTTAATTTCTTTTCTATTAACTTGCATTTTCACCTGATTCATCTTCAACGCCGTTTTAAGTGCATTTAACTTAATTTTATGAACATCTAATTGTCTTTTAA
>CAJQUW010000725.1:0-58847 GCA_907163375.1 Prostheceraeus crozeri
TCATGTGTCTGTAATATGTATGTATCAGAGCCTAAACAATGTGATAGAACCACAATTTCATGCTCAGGGAAGACAGAACAAGTTAAGCGGCCCCGTGGTTCAAGCGGCAATGCGGTCAACCGTGGACGACGAGTAAGCCAAAAACGCTCGTCCGCCCGTATTCATAAACATTCCCCATGTTTTGACAGCATCAGATCACGTGATTGCTGACTCATTGCAGCGCGCATGTGCGCGCGTAGAAGTCCACGGGTGTTTGGGAAGAAGGCACGGATGTTTGGGGTGCTCCGTAATTACGCGTGGCAATGTCACCTAGTGAGGGTGTACTAAGGAATCGATGCGTTGCACTTCATAAATATCTGAATCCGATCTGACCCAATTAGGACTGTACTGGGTGACAAAGAGAAACACGAAAAATCCGAAATCTTAGAAATGCAATTAAACATTGCAAAATAGGCCTCTTGTGTTTGGAAAATTGTACCTTATAACTTCAAGCTGTGAGCTAGCTGGGTCAACGCACACATAGCCCTCTGTATCATTGACTAATATTTTTTTTAAGCGTTGACCCTAATACGTCACATAGCTTTAGTGATGAAAATTTTCCGTGGAAAATTATGGAAAGAATTGGAAAATTTTGATTTTTTTTAGCGCTTCAACTGCAAGGGCAGCTGCGTACCAATAAATTGGGTCTAAAACTCTCGATTTCATCATTATTTCGATTAAAGCGATCGTAGCAATACGATTTCCGTCCGCGGATTTTTGAACATTCCTTTGCCACCAGTGGCTTGTACTAAATTGTTAGCATTTTTAATTATCACACAGACACCGCTGGGATAACGTGAATCTTGCTTTACAATAGGGGTATAATTTCATGCAATGTGAAAGATCTGGAGCAAAAATAATGTACTTCATTTTCGAGTTTGCTAATTGTTAGCTTGAAAGTTAAGCTTTTTTGTGCAGCGTTGATCAGTGATGCAAATTCTCCATGTGTTGAAGTATAAGCACACAGTCCACGCAGCATTCATGAGCGACCATATTGGAAGACATATAGACTGTAAACTCGTGAGATAGTTGGAGCTAAAGATATCCGTGATGAGTAAAAGAATATCTATGATACTCGTACATGTAGATTCAAACTTCTGGCACATTGTCCGATATCTTCGTTAAGGATACACATCCTCCATTTCTAGTTCAGATGGTTCTGATAGTTCCAAATCGATTTCAGATCTGCCCAAATGAATTTCAGATATGATCCAGATAAAAGATCTTTTCAAAGTTGAGCTTGTGACAGATATCTGAAATTCAGCTAGAGAAATCTGAAATCCATTTGGAAAGATCTGAAATAGACATGGAAAAGGTGCAGTTGGTACCAAAAGTTAACATACAGGGATGATAGAGAAGTTTTCGGACTTTGAATATTACATAGTCTTTTCAAACGACTATAATAAGTCTCCAAAACAAAGGAAAAAACGTCAATCACCGAAAAATAAATTTCAAAATTTTCCATTTGCATCACTACATAGCTTGCTTAGCAGTAGCAACTTTATGAAATTCATTGAAAGATTAGATGAAAAATATTTATATAAACTCGGTCGAATTTTGATGGTAGTGATTTATGGGTATTAGATTTAAGACGTCGTTGGCACAGTAGGCCTACGCAGTGCCATGCCGAAGTATTAAACTAAAACGCTTTATAATGATGCGAACAGTGGATGCAGCAGCATCCTCATGACGGTTGTTCATTTCTTCTTGCGAGAAGCAATGACGAAAAAATTGATTAAATGAATTGAAAACCAGAGTATTTTCTCATCTATCAAATTTGGCCAACATGGAACTGCGAAAAAGATAATTGCCTAAAGAAAAGTTCCCATTTGCAGCTGCAAAAATCGCTTTGCCCACTAAATTCTATGAGTAACTGAAGACTTGTGGACTGCTTACTCCCGGTTCTAGCAAGCCGCTTGTGCTCTTGTAAGTGCCAATAGTTTTTAACAAAGTCCTTTGATATCATTTCAAGCGAGCAACAGCACGTCGTCTTACATCGTTTAATGAAGGTACTTATGAAGCAAATCCGCTTATGAAATCCTTAAAATACTGCAAACAAAGAACAAATAATGATGAAAATGTGATCTATTTCTAATGATTGGAATAAATCATAAATGCATGATAAAATGAAAGTTTTACCTTTAAATCCAGAACCAATGAAAACAAGAAAAGTCAATGAAAACTAATTGAATGAGGATGATTAAAATGAGAAGTACAAAGTCAAAATACATCAACAATCAAACTTAAGACAGGATTTGAATCCAATCTTCTATCTGTGCTGAAACAGTCGAAAGTCTCCTCATCAAAAGGAAGATTTCAAGTTTCATTCTGTCATCTAAAAAACTATTCACAAAAATACGATCGAAAGGGCGAAACGACGACGGCAATTTTCTGATGTTTGGAATAATCAAAATGGTGTCACTATTCTCTTCGAATAACGCAAATACTCCATGAAGCGGTTCTGGCGCTGTGGAAAAATATTTTCAAATCTCCTCTCCGAATCGTTCGATTTCATCCAACAAGAAGTCAATGTCTTCTCGTTTGGCAGCCGCATTGGAAATGACCATTCTGAAGAAGTTAGGGAACTCGTCCAGCGGCTGATATCCAACCATTGTTGTTCCAGCTTCCATCATCTTTGCTTTGACTTTGGGAGCAATCTGAAAATGTCAATTCTATGATGAATTCATTATTCCTTGCCTATGATGCAACAATATTTGAAGACAAAGTCAATAGAGAGATTATTCATAATTGACCAGTCGACGGGAGATCGTTTTATGTTTCCACAAGTCGAATCAGCAAAACTCCCCAAAGTTTTTGGTCGAGGCACAGAATTAGATTCATCTGCGCGTGCTTCGGTTTCCTAGAAAGGAAGGGTTATATGTAACCTTAATATCGAAATAGCACACCACAGAATTAGACAACTTGCTTCTTCTCGAATGGATAATTCGTGTATCACTTGCTATTGGAAATGGCAAACAATAAGATGTCAGCAGAGGACATTAGAGCCAGTGAGAGATGCGTGCGTGCTGTGATATCACTTCGCACACACATCGATGTCTGGCTTCGATTCAGCGTGTGCATTATACAGTGAGCAATGCTGAGGAGAGGATGTGAAATCATCAAGTGAACTAATTTTCGTACGCCTGCTACTTTCTTTAATAATGATCGAAAGGGCCAACATGGAGAAAACTTGTGCGCAATGATCTGAATTCTTCGAATCTGAAGGAATTTTGGCAATCGAAGCACTTTGCTGGAACTCACATAAATCCGCAAGCGACGCACGACTTTTTTCCTATCTCTGTACAAGAAATTCCTTTTTGCCCACTTAATAGGTTCCTCGATGTGCCATCAATTTCGTATTAATCACACTTCTAGCAAACCGAAGCAGATAAACAAAATATTTAATTCTGTGGGTCGAGGTTTATAATTTCAAGTCAAAAAGTAAAACACACTCCAGACTTCGACGTCCTGCGCCTACTATCGGTCGATGGTAACGGCCAAGATGCACCAGTGCGAAGTTTTATTCTAAGATGTGAGTTATGTTAAGAAGTGTATTGGTTGTATGCGTGACTGTCAAACTGTTCAAGTCGGATTCATTCATAAACTGTTGAGCACTCGAGACACAACAAAGAAGCAAAAGCAATAACACATCTCAAACCTACAATAAACAGGAAACACGAACTTCTAGACTAGTATCTCTCTTCACAGTTCGACAGTCACGCATACAACCAATACACTTCTTAACGTAACTCTCATCTTAGAATAAAACTTCACACTGTTGCATCTTGGCCGTTACCAGCGACCGATAGAAGGCGCAGGACGCCGAAGTTCCGTCTGGAGCGTGTTTTACTTTTTGACCTAAAATTATAAACATCGACCAAACTTTGGTGAGTTTTGCTGATTCGACTTGTGGAAGTAGAAAGATTATTATTGATTTCTCTAATATTTATTTTCAGTGTTTAAAGTTGTGGTTTGAGGCATGGTGTATAATGCGCACAACCACATTTACATCATACCTACAAGTACCTCTTAGATCAATCGCCTATTTTTTGCAGGTGTAGTTTCGACTTTCATTCAATTTTCCTAGAACATTCATTTTTTGAAAGAATAAGTTTTAACCAATTAGCACCCCATTTTCAAATATGGTGCAGATTCTTTACTCAAGCAGAACATAGGTTGTCTGATTTTGCACTGGTCCTTCAACATCATGTGTCTTCGATTTTCTGCCTCATCTATTTCCTTGAAATGTTCAAGACATGCAACACTGACACGTTGGTTAAAAAATTTCTGTCTTTCGTCTTTCTGAAAGCTGTAGAAGGCAAGCTCTTTAGTATCGTCCGTCATGCTTCTATCCTAGCGTTCGCAGAATTGTTCCATCTTGTCGCATTTTGATGTGTTAAAAAATACACACAAGTGACTTCCTTTTCAGTCTCTCCTTGTGCGCTGATTGTCTTACGCTTAGCTGATTCATCACGAAGCATGCCAACATTGGCGTATTAGATCATTGGCAGATATGACGTCATCACGTCTCCTTAAGTTGATGATTTCAGTTAAATGAGGCATCAGCAACTTTTACGTATATAAATCATTTAAGCAACATAACACGGTCCTATTCCTTAACGAAAAAGTCGATTGGCCTACAAGATATCTGCAGGTAGTCTGGCACCTGAAAATAGAAAAATCATAGCTCATTATTTGAATTAAGAAAAGTGACAAGCATTTGCATGATTATGCTAAGCTCCGTATTGTTTAAAGACTATGATTTAAGCCACAATCGTATTGAAGTACTTAGCATTGTTTAATAACTGATCGCAATATCATGAACATATTTCAGTTAATTCATCACTCATAACTACAATCAAATCACCTGATTATTTGAAATTTACATGAGTTTACAATAGTCACCACAATTAATTAGCAATACACATATAGAACAGAAGGCGACTCTATAATGAAACCACTGCCGACCACATACAATGTCTAGAATGCCCTCAATTTGCGTTTGAAAAATATCCCGTTCTTCATGGGCTGATATGTTTCCCATCAAGCAGTACATACATAATTATATACAAACTAGGGCTGCGACATTTTCAGCAACAAATTTTCAATTCAAATTTCCATCTTTGGTCGTAGCATTTATAATAATTGAAAAATATGAAGTTCTGATAATAAAAAACATACTAGCATGCTGCCAAAAAACCCTTGCATGATTTTTCAGAAACACGCAACCGTGAATTAATGAAATAAAATTGATAATCACTTCAGAAAACGTGTTGAATCTCATGATTATCATTTCGATCAAAAGGTATAAAACTGCAGAATTATTCCGTCATTCTTGAGCATTATATTTCAGAAAGCTTCAGACGTCATTCATTAAAATGGCATCGGATTAATTCGAAATCAATATTTGATACCATTGCTCCTTTCTCGAATTCCATTTTAATTCCAACTGGATATCACGAAATTCTTCTTTCTTGTTGATTGATAGATGAACAATGTAATGGTAGCGTAACGCGAGTTCTACAATGTGGGAGAGTTAATTGCTTTTCATTCTTCTCATCAAGCAGTTGATCAGGGAAACAAGTATTCGACTAGACAAGGAAGAAAATATAACAACTTCATAGTCTTGAAATTCATGCGGGTCACTCACTAATGCAGCTTCAAATCAACGACATGTTTCGAGCAACTACATGAAAACGTTTCAATTCTTACCGAGTTGATAATAATTTTCTTCTCCTGTGATTCCTCCAAATTCCGGTATTTCTTGGGAATGTACCAGAAGCAGACATTGAGATATTCGGGCTGAAATAGTAGCGGAGATATTAGCGAGTGAAAGAGGAAACAGTAGAATTATTGTTGTATATAAGAAGCAAACAGATACTAATGTACTAGAATTTGTAATAACGGGCCGGAAAAGATGAGAAATTTGCGGAAACTGTCATGGAAGAATGTATTTCGAGAATTGTCGAGCCAACAAGTCACAGCACATCTCAGCAATGTCCTCACACCACACCAATCTATAACAGTGCCATTAGGCATTTGCAAGTGTGCGATATTGGTATTTTACTGTTTACACAAATCTTTGTATTCAAAATGTAAATTTAAAATGCTATACTCCAGGGGTGGGACCGGTTAACTTTTTTGTAACCGGTTAACCGACTAAAATCGGTTAAATAAGGATTCCTGGTATTTATTTAGTTGTCAAAGTTTATCGACGCTTGTCAATTTGGGTTTCGACCGAATTCCTCCACTTGCAGTGCTTTGATTTCACTGCATAGCTACATTACTTCACGTTTAGATGATAATTTAATTGATGCTGTTTTGGTTGCTGCTTACGACTATTTAAAGGCCTTTGACATCGCAACCGATTCTAGCCGGTTAAGAGAAAGTGTAACCGTTTATCGGTTAACCGATCCCAACCATGCTGCACTCTTTCATTGCGGTTTCTGTAAACTTTTGTGTTTCATTTCCACCTTTATTCATTTACTACTTTGCTACAATATTTTGTTAGTATTCAAACAGTGCAGCATTGCGCAATCATATTTTGATCACAGGGACAGGCGTTTTGATTATGGGTACGCTTGAAAATACTGCATAGGAGTGGAAAGCTGAACAATAGGGGGGGGGGTGCCGATCTGCCTTGACACAATATATTTAAGATATCAGAAGGAGTCAATGCAAGCAAACGAGTGTATGTAATCAACAGTGAGTCCATGATTTGTCGGAGGACGCCTGAGAAGCACAAGTGGCCCTAACAAGCTACACATCCAGTTTGATGAGGGTGCCAAACTGGCGTTCTCGTTGACATGGCAACAGTACTTCTCTGCCAGCTCATTGACCGTGCATATTGTCGGTGCATTCCAGTGGCGTAGGCTCGTAGCCCTGACCGGAAACCGGTTAACGATCTCTCAATATAAGCAGCTATAGTCAGTCTCGTGGCTTCTCTTGCGTTTTCTTTTGCCGCACCAACATCCTCTTTTGTTCTCGAGAGAAGATGTGATGATTGACTGGTGTGAACAATGAATAAATCATTTCAGTTTAGACAATGATCGGTGTGGGACCTCAAAGTTCAACTTATCGTCAACAAATTTCTGACTTACTTTTTCCATGACGAACTCAAATCCTTCACGCTTTCGAATCTCGTCTTGCAAATGCCTGAAATGCAGTTGGTCAATGTTTCGTGGTTGTTAACAAAACATAAAGTCAGTTTTACGTACTCAGACATTTCAAACAGATTATCGATCTGATTTTCAAAGCCTTCGTCTCCCTGAAATTAAAAGATAGCTACTGACTGCGATCATTACCTTTTGTGTTACTCTAGCATGATCGAGAATTAAAGAGGAAATATTCATGTGAATTGGAAACATACTCATTCACAGAAGCCTCTCGTTATTCAAACATCATTTATTCGGTCTTTCTCATACATATTATGTACGGTACACCAATATAGGGGACATTTTTCTTAGAATGTCTTTCAAAATTTCCGGTGAGTTGTTACGTGCTTAACAACGAAAACCATTCTAATCAATTTGTGCAACTCGATGGATGGTCTTTGAAGCTCATTGGAAGAGAAATCCTCAATCGTCCAGCAGACCTCCGTTACCATCAATCACACAACAGCGTCAGGATTAACCTGATGTCCAAAATAATCGAACATAAGTGAAACAGGTTTCATAAGTTAGAGGAGAACTAAGCTGCGATATATAATGTGCACTTTTGATTGGAACTTCCATAAAATCAATATTCACTTGTTGTGCATTTCACGGTGTTACGATAAGCACTGAGGCCAAAGAAAGTGACTGACAATGAACTGCGCCTATCATGGAAATGAATCCAATGTGCACGCATGGAGAAATCAAAAGTGGTAATTGGAACATCATTCTGCTGAACCCGTTTGAATGTAAGATACTTTCAAAAATGAAGGATTTTTCGATCTTTTCATCAAATACAAGTTGCCGACGTTCTAAATATAGTACCACATTGGATTTACCCTATCTGGCTCAACACGTTGCAAGGATGACCCAAACCCGAGTTGAGTTTTCAATTTGAGATGCTACCGCCTGGAGGAATAAACCATCTATTGCTAAAGAAATCTCTTCTATTAAGAAAAATCAGTCCGACAAAATGAAGAAAGTATGTCACATTTTCCGTGATTTGCAACTAATTTTACTTGTAAATTTATTCCGAACATTCCAATCCATGTTTAAGTGACTATTCGAGTAGAAATGAATGCAACAGTTAACATGAGAGTAACAGTTTGATGAAAAATAGAAATTAAAATGACCGAGTTCTTTTGAGTTAATATGCAAATCTACAGAATGTCTTTCATAGAATGAATAATAAAAATTACGTATGCATCTATGCAGAACATAAAAGCAGCCATCATGATTTTTATTTGTGAATTTATGTTCGAATCTTCTGTCAATATTTGCATTCCATTTTTCATTCTGATGTTGAGACATGCTACCACGCGAACATTTGAAGAAGCTTGGAAAATAAATGTATCTTTGAAATTCTCTACAAAATGCGCACATGCCGACAGATTCAGGTGATGATAATAAGAATCTGTCAACAACTTCTACTTTGAATTATCGTCACTTAAACCTCTAATGATTTGCATTAATACTGATTGGGAATTCATAGCTAAATTAAAGAAGTCCGTGAACATGTGTAAGTTCCGGATCATCACAATGGATTTTCGGCAGTCGACGGGTAGTTGTGTTCATCTTAACTCGATGCACCTGAGCATTAAGGAACTTTTCTTCATCCTCTAAAGTTTCTGGCGATCATTCACAGTTTTAGCGATATATTAATAAAAACAAACTGTGAATTCAATGAAACTTCAAAGAACCTTCTTCTCTTTCTGAAAGTGTCAGTAGATTTTGAATACTAAAACAAAGGTGGAAACATGAACTAAATTCGTTAACAAAAGTATTCAGATACCTTTGCTCTCCACATCAGCCACAACTTGAAGACATCGTTGTGACGTCCACATTGAATAGCCTTGTCTCCTGTATCGAATCGCATGTCATACTGTTTGTCTTGCTGGAACAAGTACGTCGCATGCATTGAGTTACAGCCGGACAGAATGCCCTGAAAACCAAGAAGTCAAATTACATGAGATTGAATCTTACCAATAAGCATGACGGTGGCATTGTATCACAGTATCGAATTAATGAGCAATTCCTACTACTGATAAACAAATGTACGTAGTATCTAGCCAACTATCAAATTTATTCTCGTTACTCTAACACGTCAAATGAGCGCCTCAATGAGAGGTGAAGGGAAAACGGAAGGGGTGAAATACCTTCTCGTGAAGTAGAATTGCAGAGCACTGAAGTGTAACACCCATCACTTTGTGAGGATTCCACGTCACTGAGTTGGCTCGGGAAATGCCTTGGACCAGATGCATTTGCCGCTTCGATAGCATCACACCGCCTCCCCAAGCAGCCTGTTGGAAGACAAGATACATGACAGTTATCGATTAACAGGCATCAATGTTGGGGTTAGTTGTCGCATATTCTTGGCTAAAAGGATGGACCAGGGCTTCCTATTACCTGAGATAACTGAGTGAAAATTCAGAAAATTAATCAGCTCAGATGATTACTTGACATGTACATGAAGATGCAGTAGAAATTGGGAAATATTTGTATTTTCAGTGAAAATGAGGATTTTCCCGGATATCCGGGAACCTAGGGACGCTCAAGAACCAAGATTCTCGTCATTAAACCCTAATTTGGAGATATGTTCATGTACAGAAGGATTATGACTGAAGGATCAACACGATATTGATGCAGAGAAACAGAATCATCAGTTTGTCATTGCTTGAACTTCTACAGAAGGCCACCAGTCAGTGGATTGAGCTTTTCAAATCATTTCTAAAGATGCAGCGACGAATCGATGTAACTTGTGTACTCACATCAACGTGCATCCATATTCCATACTTCTCACAGACATCAGCGATATCATCCAATGGATCGAATGCTCCGAGTACCGTTGTTCCAGCTGTCGCACTGACGAGAAGAGGTTCCAGTCCTTTTCCTAGTGCTTCCTCGATTTTCATCGTAAGATCAGAAATAAGCATTTTGCCGCTGAAACATGCAAATTAGATGATTATACTAATAATTATGTCAGCATTTTATCATGTGTCGCTTTCATTTCATGACCCATCAGCATCATTCGTAAGTTTTGATCTTTGATGATTCACAGTTGTGGTCAAATAAGATTACAGAGACGTTTATGACAAACTCTTCTTAATTTTTGATGTGTTCCCGTCGGTATGGGGTCCGCTCTTCGGCTCCTTATCCGCCAATACGAGCGATCTGAAGTTAGCCCAGAGTGGATGTTCCTCAGGTCTGCGTAGAGGACATCGGTCAGCCTCTGTTTCGGACGACTTCAACGACTTCATTTGTAGTGTTGCTAATTTGCATCATTACCTCGGAAATGGCCACAGTGCCCATCATCGAGCGGATTTCTTCATTTCTTTACGTGTCTCATGAATCCAAGCGACCACCTCTGACCATCTTCATCTCCAAGACGATGAACTGTCGACTTTCGTCATGGACCAACACTCACATCCGTAGAGGGTTTAAAGACTGGTTAGCAGTCTTCAACAGCAGTCCTTCAACTCAATGAAGCTTTTACGTCACTACTCCCCATACTTGGGGCTTGGACGGTGCTGACATAGTCAGACTTATGGAGCGTTGTAGTACTTTTAGTCCGGATGCCCATCCTGCCGACTTCCAATGACACCTTCGGGGCTCGACCTCTGGACCAAAAGATCGCTAGGCCAAGCACTTAACCACTGTGCCAAGGAGACCAGTTCCTTCAACTCAATAAAGAGGAAATTTTTCGATCACATATCACCACAGTTGTTTACTTCTATTTTCTCCATGCTTGATAAGTGCGACGTCACATTTCTTGACAAAGTCCAACATCTCCCAAATATATATAGGAAATGCAATTTCTGGCATCGAGGAGCATGTTTAATATTCAACTTCCGCTTCCATCCTAATTTAAACTAAGCTAGTTCTACATAGATATTAGAACAAATAAAGTACTTAGGAATATTCCTTAATACATTATAACATTAACATGAATTTTTTCTGCGTAATTGAAATAGAAGAAGGCAGCAATGTAGGAAAAAAGCGCGCAGCAATACACAAGTACGTACATGTAGATATGTGCGAACTGAGATTTCTTGAATATGTTTCACATGCATGATGCAGATACCATCATTGCGAGATACATTGCTGCCTTCTTTTTTCCACATTGCACCATAGCTAAAATTACGAACAATATTGATTAACAGCTAATATTAGTCCTCCGAAGCTTGATCGAATGCAGATCAACCGGGCGTTACCAGCACCATGTAGACCTCCATTGATTATTTTCAATCACAAGTCCTTGTGTGAGGATTCCCATAGGAAATTTCTCTCTCAAGATGAGGAAGCCTTCCCTCCTGGACGTGTCAGAGGACACAGAAGATGACACAATTCCTACATTTCTCACCATTTATCAGTTTTGATTTCAAAGACGTTGTCCATGCCGATCCCGGTAACTGCAGAGGCTTGCTTGATGGAATAATGAGCCTGGAATAGGAACGTCATTGAAATAAACGCTTCCTCCATGGAAATTCAATCAACTCACATGTTCAGAAGTGAAGAGCGCCAGTTTCGGACCGCCTTGCATTCCTTTGGTTTTCAATTCTGGGAATTTCTTATATCTTGCAGCCATCACTGCGTATAGATTGGAGATCGCTCCGCCTGAAATGTAGTTTCAGAGAAATATAGATCTAATATCTACATGTAAATAGTTCTTTAAGAGCTTAGAGGACACAATGAGCAGAAATATGGGGATGAAGAAATGAATACATTAAAAGGTTGCTTGAGCATTGATGAAGGTGAAGATGCATCTTTGAACGTTTTGACATCCGATATCGTCCTGCATCAATCCAGTAGTCTCCGCTGGTTCAGACATGCTCAAAGAGTGGGTGCGGACTGGACAGGTGCTCCATATTCACGTGGAGAGGCGTCTGCCGTTACATCTCGGAAGAACTGAGTATTTTGCAATCTGACGTTGACCACCCACGAACTGTGAGACGATAGAGATATGAAATCCGGCAACGGTCGTGCAACCCCGTCACAAAGGCTTAGCGGACGATAACCGTGAGTATTTGAGGAAATAATTTAATCTACGAGTAAAAATTCTTTCGTGAGAAAATCGATGTTAATGAAGAATATAAATGCAATGACAAAAAATAATTTCGCTATCACCTGATGATGAGATGTCTGTAGATTCAAGAATCATCTGCTTCATGAATATCAAACTTTAAAAGTAAAATGAAGTGTTTGCAGACGATCTGTTTATAAAACATGTATTAGCAATATTTCGCAGACAAGTTTTCATCCGGAGATTGAAATAGAGATTTCAGCTATGTGCAACGGTAAGCTGATCATAAAAAAAACGACCACCTAAATTTCGCTGAAGTTCAATCGATTCTTCAATGCCTTCCAATCGTGTCACACAACAACTTTTCAAGCATTATTCGACAGCTTGCATTCTCAGCTTTCAAATGAGCCAGGATAGACTTGTATCCGTTATTGCATTTGCTGAGCAGTGCTCAAAATATGAAAATCGCTCAATTTACAAATCGCAGTTTTTCAAAATGAAAACATGTGAGTATGATAATAAATCAGGCACGGAGAGAACGAGGTTTTTCAGAGCTCTCTTTTGACATGCTGGTCATCAATATCGGTGAACTAATAAAAAATTAGTGATATCGTTCTTAAAACTTCACTAGCGCTTGCTGTTTAAGCACGTTCAACGCGGATACGGCGGGCAAGTTGGATGTCCTTGGGCATGATGGTCACCCGCTTAGCGTAGATGGCGCACAAGTTGGTGTCCTCGAAGAGACCGACCAAGTAAGCTTCAGATGCTTCTTGGAGGGCAGAGACAGCGGAGCTCTGGAATCGCAGATCGGTGTTGAAGTCCTGTGCGATTTCACGGACAAGTCGCTGGAAGGGCAACTTGCGTATCAAGAGTTCAGTGCTCTTTTGGTACCTACTGATTTCCCGAAGGGCGACAGTTCCGGGCCTGTACGAGTAACGATGTGGGTTCTTCACACCGCCGGTGGCTGGGGCGTTCTTGCCGGCAGCCTTAGAGGCCAACTGCTTACGTGGGGCTTTGCCGCCAGTGGATTTTCGTGCAGTTTGTTTGGTACGTGCCATCTCGTTGCCATCACGAAATCATGAACTTTTTGGTTGAAAATGTCACATTCTCACTTTTCAATAAAAATGTTCATGTTTGGAATCCTCTGAATCCTTGCGGTGTGAAGAGTGCGAATATGTAAGTTATATTCATATAAGTTCGACAGTTCTTTTTCAATCTTCAATTTTTTTCTCATTTCCGCAAAAGTAAACAAACAATGAAGGTAAACAATCGTCAGCCGCTGACAGAACAAAGGCAGGCCTTCACTAATTTTCTTGTTTTGAACCTTCGTTCAACTTACAATGTGTTTGTTTACTTTTGCGGAAATGAGAAAAAAAGATCTATCGAACTTATATGAATATAACTTACATATTCGCACTCTTCACATCACAAGGATTCCAAACATGAACATTTTTATTGAAAAGGTGAGAATATAGCATTGCATTTTCAACCAAAAAGGTCATGATTTTGTGATAACTTCACGATATCACTTATTTTTTATTAGTTCACCGACTTTGATGAACAGTATATCAAAAGAGAGCTCAGAAAAACCTCCTTCTCTCCGTGCCTCATTCATCATTATGCTGACATGTTTTCGTTTTTAAAAATTTGTAAATTGAGTGATTTTCATATTTTGAGCACTGCTCAGCAAATACAATAACGGACACAAGTCTATCCTGGCTCATTTGAAAGCTGAGAATGCAAGCTCTCGAATAATGTATGGCACGTTCACTGGAAGGCATGAGAATCGCTTGAACTTCAGCGAAATTTAGGTGGTCCGTTTTTTATGATCAGCTCTGTAATCTGCTGTCTCATGACTTACTGATAATGCAAGCGATTTGCAGATCAAGTTGAGAGGAATGAACAGGACACTACAACAGCGACAGAATTAGAAAGGTCGTCTCTTCTTCTGTTTGACTAGAAAGTAAACATTGGAACATGTAACATTACTTAAATGCTGACTAAATACCATAGCAATCGAACAATGAGCAGCCAGTTCAACCATAGAAATAAACTGTTTATCTGAAGTTCGCTAGAATGGAAATTGACTCAAGGTCGCGGCACATCCGAGGGAACTAAGTTGGGTCATGAAGAACCAATTAAAAGCTTCAATTTACTCATGTGACTGATTCTAATCCAATGATGCAGACGTTGGCAGGTGTATCTAAGTGAAAATGCGTGCGATTTATGTGCCGTTATTGTGCATTGCATGAAGCTTAATTTCCATTCTAGAGGTCTTATTGTTGTCAATTTCTATGAGTTCAACATTAAATACGCCAAATTGTGCGAAGTTTCAGTGACTGCTATCAACCGGATCACACAGCAAAGAGACACAAACGCTGTCAAGTTCTACAGAGAAGTTTGTGAACGTCTTTTCGTGCGTCTGCTAACTTTTTTTAAATTGATCGGAGGGCCCAACATTATCGAGAAAACTTTTGCGCAATGATCTGAATTCTTCGAATCTGAAGAAGTCGTGGCGATCGGAGCATTTTGAAGGAATTCAGAGCAATCCGCAAGCGACGCGCGACTATTTTTCCTATCTCTGTAAGGTATTAAAAATTTCTTTTTGCCCACATATTAAGTTCCTGCATGTGCCATCTGTTTGAATCAGTTTGCACTTCTAGCAAAGTGACACGATTAAACAATCTAATTTTGTGACAACAGCAGTTAAAAACGACATCATGTGGATTATGTGACGCCATCAGGACATAAAAGAGAAGTCAAAGTGATTAAAACACAAAAAACGACGAATTTGGAATTTTCTCTGTCAATCAGCTCTGCAGGACAATGCTTCATGTAAAACGTCTAACGATGAATCATGCGGAAATCAATCAAGATAAACAACAGAACTCATTATTCCTTGGCAGACGTATATTCAATTCTGTGGTCATTTTTTTATTCATGCTCAAACAAACCGGTCTTACCAGGAGCGAAGATTCCATCTCCATCATCCCATCCCACATGTTCACGCATTCTCTGCAATGTCACTTCCTCCATCAACGTGAAGACCGGAGCGATCTCGTAGGTGAACCTGAAAATGATATATCCTTCATCCAACGCACACTCACTGCTGCGGAGTGCAGTAAAGTAAGGACAAGACAGAATACAAGCACTATCAGGATGTAGACAGGAAGTTTCAGGTCTATGCAACAATCTTGGACAGTACAGGAATAGTCCTGAGGATCGCTAACACAATCATATTCCGAAATAATTTTTAAATGATCTGAAATATTCTTTACGTTCAACAAGGAGTTCCATCAAGTTCTGTGACGAGCCAATAGAAAATGACAATTAGCCCACCGATGTGTCTTTGTAGCTTATTGAGGTAAATTATCGCTACAAATCATGATTTTATCTCAAGTATTGTAGGAACCTTTGTCATTAAGCATTTGATGCTCGGTTTATGATCTCAAAAGGAAAATTTCATCACCTCACTCTTGTTTTAATCTTGCAATAAGTTTCTTCTTTGCACGCTTCTATATCAGCGTATTTCTTATCTCTACAAGCATTGTATAGTGCCTATATTATTTCTATCCATCTTCAAGAACTCATTGATATAAACATGTTAATTACGTCTTCATTGCTAGCAACTTCATCAAAATGATACTGGATGAGAGCACTGGTGTTAGTAAAGGAGCTGATTTTGATAATTATTGTCATTACAACAGTCATTCGACAAAACTCACATGTTAGTGTTTGCAGTTGCTGTAAGCCATTCACCAGCCAAAGCGATGATATCAAGACCACTTGATAGTTGATTGAAAAATCGCGGATGACCTGTGCAAAAGTTTCACATGAAATAATTTCTCAGAAATTGAAGAACCAAAGATTAGACTTTATGATTTAACAAAAGCGAATAATGCGCGAACAAAAATATACAGGGAAATAACATTATTTTGAAGAAAGCCAGCGCGTCGAAGAGAACATTAATCAAAAACACTAATGCTAGTCGAATTAAATTCCAGAATCACAAATCTTGTTTTAGTCAACAATGCCGTCAACAAGCACTTTCAGGACTTTTAGAAGATGCATACGTGTACAAAACTATGGCTGGAAAATATCTAAATTAACTTACTGAACAGGCTTGCGAACTGGGCGTAGGAGGACGAGGGAAAATTTCAGATGGTTCCAGATGGGTAGAACAGACCTAATTTTTAGCTTCATCTTTAATAACCCAAATTAAAATCAATCAAGCAATATATTTTTCTGATGAAATGTGAAATTCACACTTAAAACGCTCTGATCATACAAAACTATGATACGGAGGGTATGAAACGCCCTATCATACTCTCAGTGGCCCTTTATATCATCAGAGTGCGTGTCATCATGTTCAAAACTATGACAGTTTAACAGACGGAAACTAACTGCGTAACTCTTGGTGCATTTGAACCACCAACCTCTGGCATTCTAGGCCACCGCTCTACCAACTCAGCTATCAGGGAAATCTGCAAATACACTGAAATTGAAGGGAACATAGGTCAAAATATCTGTTGATTTATGACTTCATTGCGCAAAAGCAAGTACACTAAGCAAGAAATCTTTCTGAAATATCACACGAAGAACATACACATACATGGATATATACGTTTGAGGCTCATTTAATGCTTTCAGTGGTCCTCTTTGTCATCAAGTTGGGGACCTACCAAGTTCTCAGGAGTTCTCATGCGCTCCTCCACAATAGCTGTATGAGAATGCATTGCCAGGGTCCCTTTCTTGCTATGTGATAGCCTATTCCCAATGCGCTTCTTTCAAGTAACAAAGCAATATACTGTTCTCTAACAAAAGTAATCCAGATTTTCTGAAGGCCTTTTTTTTATACTACGAGCGGAAGCCGCGTGAGATGTTGAAGATTCGCACGCCTGACACTGAAGTAACTTTGCACACCTACAATAGCTTAACAACCATTATCAAAATTCTAATTGAAGACAGATTTACTAAGAATTCACTATTCCGACATTATCTATCAAATAGGTCGATCAAAACAAATCACGCCATCGCAAGCCGGCTTTTAACGCAGACGACCAATGCATCAAGAGAAGTTCTTGGCAATTAAGGACATACTTCTAGTGAAAATCAAGTGAGGTCAAAAACAAAGAGATGCATATAATTCACCAGTTTTCAGACTAAATCAGTGTTTTTTAAAGGATTTGGATACACACACGGCGGAAAATTAAAGACAATCTTAATTTTGTCAAGCCGCAGTTTCATAAAAGAATATAGTATACACCTTGCAGTCGCGTACTGCTACATGCAATAAGAACATAGATGTTATTTATCCAACAGATTTAATGCACGTACATGCATTATTAAAACAATTGCTGCTATACATTCTCACGTTACATCAGAATTCGCATCAGAGCAGGAACCGTTCCATGTCGAAGTCCATTGCAGTAGCATTAGCGTCATCAGCAACTTCCTGCAAAGTAAATCTATCGGTATCCTCGTCGTCGTCACTATCACTTCCTGCTTAAAAGTACAGGGGCTCCAGGCCCGCAGGCTCCCTAAATGCGCCCATGCTCCGAATAAAAATTCGACGCTCACGTTGGATGATTCCACACGCAACATTCATGCCTGTGGGATGCTTTAAAAACACTGCGCTGAATGCAAGTGCAGATCGGGCAGGAACATCATTCTGAAGTCCCCACAATGAAAACCCCGAGAATTATCTTCTGAGTCGGACTCCACACAATAGTACGAGTGCGTACGTGTCACTCAGCTGAGACCTCAAAGTACGAGTAGCGAATTATCGTGGTCAACAATGCACTTACCTGTTTTTACTCCATACTTGAGAGTTTCTTTGCAATCACTTAGAACTTGTTCAAGATCTCGCGGAGTTTCCGGAATGTCCAAGCAATGCCCCAAAGCTTCCTTGAGTTGATGAGGATGATGAAAATCCAGCACTTTTGATGAGCGGTCATTCACCTTGCGTGTGTAATCAATAAGAAGGTCAACTACCTCCGTGAGAAACTGCACTGTCTTCGTGTAGCCGTCGTCTTTCGGAAACAAATCTGCAAAGAACAAATCTGATTGACTCTGACGAATGAATATTTAGCTCATGTAACAATCACTACAAGTAATTCTCATACATACACATGCGTTAATGAGTAAGTTTAGTATTCATTTAGCGCATACGGTTAAAAAACATCTGGGTTTTACAGGTTGTCCACGACAGTTTTACCGTAAATTTAGAGGTTTTCAAGGTTGAATTTCTTTGAAAATCAAAGTTTTCAAGTATTTTCCGCTCAAAATTCACAATTTTCAAGGTCAAACTTTCTCAAATTTCCAAGCCCCTTGAGTCAATTATTTCGAGCCTTATATTCATTGCAATCCAAATCAAAATTTTCTAAAGATCCTAAATTTCGGGTTTACGTCAACTTAAATTGAAATTAAAGCTTTCAAATTTTTGAATTCCTATAAAAAATAGCTAAGAATCTTATCATGCAGATACAAAAATACAAGATTCATTACAGTCAACAAAATAAATTTCGTAAAAAGTGAACCTCTTTGTGTATTATTAAGTGCGCGATCACGCCTTAGGTCCAATGACCACTTTAGACCAGAATTTCACTTATCTGTCCAATGTACAAGAAGTCATGTTCTCATGTGTTTCATCATTTACCAATAATAAAAAAGCCAGTATTGACAGTGAGAAGCCGTAAGGTTTTGATAGGTTTATTAGCAGCAAACATGTTTCAGTAGGCAAGCTACCATCATCAGCGACAACGGTCAATAAACAAGGATGCAATATATGCAGTGCGAATGAGACAAGAAAAATCAATATAGGAAAAGCGGCAGTGATTGGCTGCGGTTATTCATTAAGTATTGTGAATGAAGGAATGACTTTATGTACAATGATTCAGCAATTTTCGTGTATGGAGTGCGAATGAGAATTTTAAAATTATCTTTATTTGGGATGTGAACATGAAGAGATTTTTGGAAGCTCCCCTATGTTTCAACTCTTCTTTCTCGAATAAAACGTAATATTCGCCACATAAATAGTGCTTTAGAAAATAGTATTTTAAGAATTGCCTTGAACACATACAAAACATGATAAGCAATAAAGATAAAATTCCTTTCAATGAGTTATCTTCCGTAGTGTATAAGTATACTTGTGAGCATTGCAGTCAATGCTACGTCGGTGAAACCCGTCGTCATATTTTCACTAGGATAACCGAACACGTGAAAGGTCGACCAGCATCCGAAATTTCTCTTCATGTTCACATCCCAAATAAAGATAATTTTAAAATTCTCATTCGCACTCCATACACGAAAATTGCTGAATCATTGTACATAAAGTCATTCCTTCATTCACAGTACCTAATGAATAACCGCAGCCAATCACAGCCGCTTTTCCTATATTGATTTTTCTTGTCTCATTCGCACTGTATATATTGCATCCTTGTTTATTGACCGTTGTCACTGATGATGGTAGCTTGCCTACTGAAACATGTTTGCTGCTAATAAACCTATCAATGAAAAAGCCATTCAAGCAATTTAATCAATTCAATTTAAGTGGAATTCGAAAGTATGAAAGTTATTGGAAAAAGTGAAATTTCATAGATAAACTACATTTCAACTTTCACTATGGAAACATACCTGACAAAGGAAGTAAGATTTCCTCTAGATGTCAAGAATGGCCTGTTTAGAGAATTTGATGGCGCGGTTAAGAAAGAGGTTAGAACTGAAAGATTTATTAAGTTTGAAGGAACTTATCCTACACATTTCTTACAAATTCACGAGAGAGACACCAAATTTCTCTCGGCAATGTGTACGCATGTTATATCGGCTAACTTCTACGACTTCCAGAACACAGCTACAAAATGCGGCCAAGTATAGTTTAAGATAGATATTTCCGCGCCTGTTCAAAGTCAGCAATTGAAGATGCAAGTCACTGGAAGAGAAGATCAGTAAGATACATGATCATCAAACTTACCACAACCTCATGACCCAGTTGGATGAACACCACTTGAATGCAATGAGCTTGTTGGCAAAGAGTGGTAAAAATCACCGACGGTTTCTAGTAAATAATCGTTTAATCGGAAAACCAAATCGAAATTCAACCACGACGCTAGGCAAAGAATGATAACTTGAAACACGGTCATAGCCACAGTTCTGCGACGATATGGGGAGTTGAGGCATGAACCACGTTCACAAAATGGTCAATCAAGTTTAAAGTTTAACGGCGCCAAGAGAAGGTAAGATACACGGTGAGATCAGAGGTCCTATTATTAGCTTCACAGACGGAAAACAGCTGCGCGTCTTGGTGGATTTGAACCACCGGCATCTGGCATTCTCGGCCAACGCTCTACCAACTGAGCTATTGACGAGCGAGAAAAGTGACATAAGTTCTTAATTCTGCACAATCCAATCCCCGAAGAAAAACCGTCAACTGTCAGGTCAAACTACCGAATATCAAGATATCAGTATTTCAAGGCCAGCATTATACGCTTCATGAGTGCTGGACACGTCACATACCACAGGAAAAAAGACTAGACTGGATGAGACGATCGTAGATGACTTGAACCAACGAAGGAGCACATCGGAGCGCTGAGTAGATGTTTGGGGAGGGACCACCAGGAAAGAAGGGGTTTAACCCGCTCAAGCAATTGCTACGCCGAGTGATGGTAGAACTGTCAATTCTAATTGTAATGTTTGCTTCGGAACAAAGCGAAATGGTCCTAAATAAGGTATAGAGATGGTCTGTTTTGTCGAGCATACTTTCAGTGGGCTGTCTATGGAGTTGGATTGCAAGGGACTTTCAGTTGAATATACATTGCATGCAAACCACTCAGATTAGAGATAGAACAACTTTCCTCAGTTCCGGCCTCTCTTTTTACGACTTGAAATTTTATCACTTAATCCCAAAATTCTTAATTGTTTGACAAAATTATACTTCTTCCTATCCTCTGATGAATGAATGTCATCTTGATCACATCTTGTCAAATGACTTTCAAAACTTGATGAGAGAAACGATCAAAATTTTGAACCCCATGGCAGGCGAAAAGCTGCGTTTGGAAGTCTGGAATTCGAATTCGTGTGATTCTCATCTTTACACGAAGATCTCTAGAAATCTCCATATTTCATAAAATCACTTCATTGATGGAGACTGCTTTTAATCAAAAGGTCAATAATCTATTGATGTCCTCAATACGACATCTTAGAATCGTGAGAATCCTCATGAGAATTATCAAACGTCTTGTTGGGCACTCAGGAGGAGCGCATCATCAACAATGTCACACAAAGTGAGAATGGACAAATGATGCTCAGATTCATGGAAGTTCTGCCACTGTAACAACGAAGTCAATACATGACTGATACATGAATACAACATCTATATTTAGATTTTAATACTACCTGGCTGTGACATGGGAGAATATTTTTGAAACTCTTCAAAGTGATGAAATTTTGTTGCAGGAGAAGTTGAATTGATTCGACATTTATCTAACAGAGCTCACGAGAAGGATAATTGTCATCACAAGAGGCGACACAAGATGTATTCGGATGTTTTCTGCACTCATCACACTCATCAAATCGTCCCCAAGTGACTCCCATCTTGGGACCTGTCCGAGATGTCGACAATCGTCCTCTCTCCCCGACGGAAGCGGCATCTCTCAGCCCTGATGATAGCCGCAACAATTAA
The DNA here is from genome assembly GCA_907163375.1 of Prostheceraeus crozeri. NCBI lineage: Eukaryota > Metazoa > Platyhelminthes > Polycladida > Euryleptidae > Prostheceraeus > Prostheceraeus crozeri. Next base: position 21,890 of record CAJQUW010000725.1, read on the forward strand.
AACAAAGCATTGACGTCCGCTGTTGACGCGAGAAACAATTTCGCTTTCCTATCTCTCCGGATGATGACGGCGCGAGGCAGTGCGCTTGTCCAAGTAGAAAACTAAAGGATGCGATGCGAGCGGAGATTGAGAAGAGTTTAATTAGCGACCTGTTCTGAGGCAGCTCGAGTTGAGTTAGTGTTTCAAGTGGAGCTGCACACTGCCTTATCGCGCATCGGCGAGCCACAGATCTCCTTCCGAGAAGATTAATCGTCAACGGTATGCGTGATGCTGTTGGACTTCTCCCCCCGATAGCGTGACAGCAAGATAAAGTGCAAACATTAGGAGAAAATACGAAGAATTCGATGGTCTCACTTTCAATAGATGGAACAAGATTTCATCAACTGATGTTTTAACGGGTACAGTGTACGCCTGAGAAAGATGAATACAATACGGTACATGCAGATTATTCACACCAGTCTATCATCTGCTGAAGTTAACAGTAAAACAAGAGAAAGTGGTACATTTTCTACCCACTTCTGAAGAATCGAATGCATTCTTCACAAAGAGTGAAATGTGAGTGACGCCGGATAATCGCGCTTGCGAATTCTCCTCCATGAGTTCTTTGCGGCGACTCTTAACGTGAACTATAGATGAGATCTCCACAACTAAACTTGGTGACAAGTAGGATAAATAAGTAATCGTGTAATCATGAGGAGCACCTGATGAGGAAAATAGTGTCTTAAGACGTTACATTTAACATATTTTCTCACATTTCATACATCAGGCTATTCTGATAATACTTCTACGCATTTAATTTTCGTATACATTTTCATCCCATTCTACCATTTTCCCGGAAAACTTATCAGCCGACCGGCGTGATACAAAACCGGCTGGTACTAGGCTTGTGATCGCCGGCGTCAATGGCGGGTTCAGAGGGCGGTATGTCGGGATGCCCAGATAGCCTATTTTGTATTTCAGTTATCTTCATTCAATTAACGCTTGTAACCACAGAATTAGACAGGTCGACTTCTTCTGTTTGACTAGAAAGGAAACATTGGAACATGTAACGTTATTGAAATGGCACAATCTGCTGACATAATGCCATAGCAATCGAACAATGAGCAGCCAGTTCAACATTAAACACGCCAAATTGTCTGACGTTTCAGTGACAGTTATGAACCAAATCACACAGCAAAGAGACACATTCGATGTCAAGTTCTACAGAGAAGTTTGTGAACGTTTTTTCGTGCGCCTGCTAACTTTTTTAATAATGATCGGACTGCCCAACATCATCGAGAAAATTTTTGCGCAATGATCTGAATTCTTCGAATTTGAAGGAATCGTGGCGATCGGAGCATTTTAAAGGAATTCAGAGCAATCCGCAAGCGACGCACGACTATTTTTCCTATCTCTGCAAGGTATTAAGAAATTCTTTTTGCCCATTAAGTTCCTGTATGTGCCATTGTTTTGAATCAGTTTGCACTTCTAGCAAAGTGATGCGGTTAAACAATCTAATTCTGTGCTTGTAACTATGGGACAATCTGGGATTGGGAATGTCTATAACATATGTAGGTTGTTGATACTGTGATACGGAATTAATTTTTCTCGCAAGTGAGGAAGGCGCAAGTGCAGAAATAAGAGAAACCCTTGAAATCATCAATGAGAGTGTGCAGATTTTTCAATTACTGTAATGATTGCTTATGCAGGGAATTGCTCCGGTCATGCTTTACACTGACTGATGGCTATACCTCTCGTAAATTGGTCCTGTATCTGATTTGAAGCAGGGATGCAGAGTCAGAGTCCCGGAGTCCTATCATTTTTGTCGGAGTCGGAGTCCTATCAAATGACAGGACTCCGGACTATAACTAGACCCGAAATATAATGCAAGCAAATTATTTGTCCTCGTACATAGCTGTCACTCTCTTGATGTCAACTTTCTCCGTCAAACAAAAGTACAGTCGAGACAGCAGTGCATGCAAAGCTTGTAATAGTTAGGTGAATGAACCGTAATAGTGAGAAAAGAATTGTTTTTTCACTCGGTGATTTAGTAGAGAAGACAAGCCTTCCTAGCCTCGATCACACCTACGCGCCAAAGATCACATCAGAGACAAAAATGAAATACCAGTTTGTTTCAGAACACTGCCCCTTGCCCTCACGTTAATCGTTTGTGATGGCTCCTCTAAAGCGCACATTAAAATCGAAAGTGTACTCATATATTTTAGAGCAGGATGGGGTATTTTCCGGCCTGACAAGACTGAAGAAAAACCGTGTGAAGCAGGCATTAGCAAGATGGGAGCAGCCGGGTCGTATGCATCTAACTTAAAGCGACATTTGATGTCACCGTCGACAATGTGATGAGCTGGTAGGATGAAGAAAGTCAAGTAAACGTCAAGAAAAAGCAATGGGGTCAGAGACAAAGCATGTCGAAATTCATTTATTTCCTAAAATAGTGAATAAAAATAGCTTCAGGTAAGCCTATTATGCATTTATGATCTATGCTGCAGGCTACCAGTTCTCTTTAGAAAACTAGGCTTCTATACTTGGCACGGAGTCGAAGTCCTATCAAAATTACAGGACTCCGCATGCATGGTTTTAAGTGTGTTCAGCAATTAAATGACCATTCATGTCGACTTCTATTGAGAGTTGAGAGATAGCCGTTTACAAATTTCAGCAAAGTCGATCTTATACAAAATCGTAAATAAAGAAATTGATGAAAAACTTCCGCATATTGCCAGGAACTGCTTGCATTAATTAGTGGCATTGATGCATAATCACCAAGAAGTTCATATTGATGTCGAAGCAGTGACCAACACCATTTCAGTGAAGAATAATCGAGGATCAACTTTCAAGTAATCAAGTAATTTGTAAATGAACATTTTATTTTTTTATACATGTACGTTTTGATCATGTTGCGGCAATTATATTTACTTACTGCACATTGAAATGAAGGATTCTAGACAAAATTACCTCTGCTTCTAACCTAACATTTTGTTGACAATCATTTAAGAGTTTTACACTACAGACGTTCTATTTTTCGAAGAACCGTTTTAGTATTTACTAAGGTCTGTTAATATAGCCTACAAATAAGATAAATTAACGATTTCAAATTTTGATGAAACATACAAATCTGTAGACAATAGACATGTATGTACTGGTATTTCCAAAAGTTTCTCTTTATTGATATATACTGCAAAATTTAAATAATTAATTGAACTTTTTTATGGGCGAGTCAGGCCTTCATCATATGTATTCATCAAAGTTGGGCGCGCGCCGACTAAATTATTTGCGACCCGCTCTCCAGTTCACTCCGCTCTGCGGAACGCAAAATCAGAGTGCGCATGTCCGCCTGTGGTATTAACAAACCCCCTCCTCCCCCCACCACCGGAAATTCCAGGATCCGCCACTGGGCGGCGTCCTTGTAAATGACCGGGGATGTCGGTCAGCTCTGACTGGCGGACATCTAGGAACACCGGAAAACGACTTGTACACATAAATCCCAGTGTACCGGTACTGCAGATAATTTAGACCTAATTTCCTCTACAAATAGACTGTTAACATGCCCTAGGTCTATACTTTGAAGAGATGACTCTCTAACATGCATGCTCTATCAGGTGATAGAATAGCTCCGTTGGTTAAAGGCCGCTCTTCGGTATGGAAGTACAGAAGGTCTAGGGTTCGAGTCCAAACCTCCAAACAACGACTCTCGATAGTTGCAGCTCTTCGGCAAACACTCGCACAACTTCTACCACAACAAATCATTCCAATAGCCATACCTCTGGTAAATTGATCGTGTGCCATTTTATTTTACAAAAGCTGGATTTCAGTTCACGTTTATGTTCAATTTGTAAAAGCAATTGTGACAGTTGTATCGATATCAAAATTTGAAATTTGACCACCATAGATCTTTCTCCATTCTCTAATGTGTTGAATGGTAATACATAGAAAGCAAGATATTGCATCATACCTGAGAAAAAATGAAAAAACTTCAATTCAAGCCAATGATAGTTTGTTTCATTAATTATGTCAATGAGTATATATTGAAGAGCTTTCGACTACGTCTTTCTCAATTCAATAAAACAACAACTACCTCTGACAGATCAACAATAAAAGAAGGAAAACATTTTTGACAGCATATCACAGAAAATTTTCAAAATGAGATGCAAATTGAATACTATGGGGAATGTTAGACAAGATATCATTTTACATGCTGTTATGCATTACATTGATTCCAGGTCTTTTGGTTTTAATAAAATATCTGTCACAAATTTTGCGTTCGTAAACATTAGTGAAATTACGTTGTAAGATTTCTACTTTTATTTCATTGGCAGATGGTGGCAATAGATGTTTTGATAAAAAAGCCCAGCTTACTAGCATGGCTTTCGTGCCTTGGCTGGTACAGGGATGGTCAAAAAGGTGCATTCAGAGATTATATAAAAATGTATTTCTTCTGCTAAAATGCACACATCAAATCACTTAGGCTGATGACCTTGCAGCTTGTCAATAAAGATATTACAAAAGATGGGAGATGATGCAACATGGTACTCACTTGATCGAGCGAGACCGTCAAATATTACCGCGTTAACCTTTGAGGCTGTAGGTAATTATGCAATAAGACGATGGTCGAAGGGAGGATTTTTGACGGCCAAAGCAGCCTGACTGCCACAGGAGAGGCTCAACACAGCATTTTTTAATCAAAATTCCTCTCTCTTTGGACAAGGTTCCACTAATCCTCTAACCTGATATCTGATTGACTCCAAATTGAAAATACTGATGATCAGAGCATGTTGAGCTAATCATTTCATGGATTCTGTGCATAGAATGTTGTCGACGAAAACTGTTTTATGAATAGCAGTCCCTCATGTTGCAATTTATGTACTTCACAATGTTCGTGAAGAATGATTTTCATCTTTTAAAAGTTACTATGAGTTTAGTGCATGTTTTGAGGCTTGATTAAAGTGCATGCACGCTTTTGTACATTAAATAATTTTCGCAACTCTCAACTTTTCAGATGGCAAGTTGCCTCATAAATCATTATCTTCTCGAAATATGTTATCCACAAGTAAATGTTTTGCCTGTGATTAAGAAATCTAAGAATAAATAGGCGAACAGCCTATATCTCGCTGATCGATTTCAATCGTCCCAGGTCTGTAGCTCAGTTGGTGCAGCAGCAGGCCGAGATCCTATGAATGGCCGTGGGTTCAAGTCGCACATCTTGCGTATGCATGGTAATTTAATCTAACGCTCATTCATGTTGCTAATTTTATACATCTGTCTGATGTTTCCAATCAATATGTCATTCCATAACTGAATATCAATGTAGATACTATTCATGTTGATTGCAAGTGGACAACTCAATTGAATTTCACTAATTGTTCAGATTCTTATAATGTATGATTTGATGGTGATTGTTGGTTGACAATTCAGGTAGAGAATGTAGTCGTATAAATAGTGAAACTTGTAATACATCTGATGTTTGCTATCCGCATTTGTTTTCTAAAATTAACACTAACCCCATCAGGTGCGGGGAGGTTCGGCCGCTGTCGCATTTGTGCTGTGGTCCTCTTAAAACAATGCCGCCCGACTTGTACTTTCGTGACTTTCAGTTTGGGCGTATTTTCAAACTTTTCACCGCAAATCGTTGGATTTGGTCTATTGGAAGGATAAGTTTATGACCTATTTTGAAAAATACTACACTCGAATGTCTGCATCTTTTGTGTGGAAACTTTCAACGAATCGTATCAATTCTCAATATCAATGCAGTATTTTACAAACATGATTCATCATGATCATCTATTATACCACAGACATCGAACGGAGTATTGGAAGTCCACATGTTATGTGCACGCTAATTAATTCTCCGTCTGCTAGAATTCGTCTCCCTGTCCTCTTCTTTGTGCTTGCTGTTCCGTCTCCCCTCCCTCTCATCTGCACCTTTCTTCGGGTACCTTGACCCGCCGTGTCCTTTACTAGGCCCTCTCACATCTCCTACCGTCCACCTGTAACTTTTAACCTGGTAAGTTTAGTTAGAAATAAAATAGATCAGCGTTGAGATTTTAAATTACAACATGGAGAATTACAAATTAAGCGTCGTATGATAAGCGGAACAAAAAGAGCTGCAGTGTGTATGATATTATCTTTCAGCGGTGTTAAACGAAATGAGCAACTTTTAAGTTTCGCATGATTCTTACCAAAGCAACAGTCTGCAAAAAGAATGCAACACTGATCAGCGAGGCAAGAAATGTAAGCGAAGGTTTACATGTTGATAGATTTATTTAATCTACAAATTATTTTATTTATCATGAAGTTATTTACATCCATCATTAAAATCCACCTTCTACACATCCACCAATCTATCTGCGTAGCTGAACCCTAGGCGAGCTGTTGATATCTGCTCTGTTGATTTACAGACTTGGATGAACGGCCAATCTCAAGGCTTGAAACTTGAAACCAATGCATTTTTCGAGTTCCGTTGTAAGAATTTTGATGAAAAATGTTTCAGAATGACCACAATTAAGTACGGTACGGAAAAAATAACAGGAGTTTCAGCAGTGTAGTACTCTTTGGTGGCTGGATAGTTAGCTAACATTAAGAACTTACATTTCTAAGACTTCGAATTTCTCTTAGGGCACCCTGCTGTTCGATCGAGGGGAAATAATTTTAGGTACTAATCAATGACATGATGACCCTCTTCGACTTCGCGCACCTCTACTGCATATTGTCGTTCGTAATTCCTTTGTAAAAAAAGTTGTAAAGCATGTATTAGAATATAAATAATTAATGTATTCAATAACTCTTTCAACTCCTCTATGTTGAACTGATCTTCATCAATAACCAAACTTGCTGTTTAATAAAAAGATCTCGATAAACAAGAACTTTAAAACGAAGAAGCGAAAATCCTTAAAATGAAGAAAATGAAGAAATAAAAATGAATATAATTGAAAGATGTTTCAAGGGCTTCGTACCATCAAATATTGTTCAAAAAATATCTTGAGCGCATCAAATGCAAAAGAAAATTACAAAACTTCAGAAATTGATGAAAAAGTCGTATATTCGGATGCCTGTGATATTTTTTTTTTGATTTGTAACAAGGTTCTACTTTCTGGCATTCTTGGTAGCATCAGGAATGACCATTGAATCGCACATGCTGTCAAGAAGAGCAGGGCCCCATGATAGCATATCTCTGTATTGTAGGAATATTCCTATTACAAAAATATGAATGCCTGATTAAATTTCAACATTCCTAGCACACCATTAATGAACCCAAGCAGGAAACAATTGCACTCTCATATGGCCTACAGCAGGGTCTACAATTCTCCCCGAGCGGATTTACAGAAACAAACCATAAAATGAAAGTCGGCGTCTTTTATACTGGTCCAATTGTGCGATACTTCCGCTTCATGATTATATTGTAGTTCTTGGTGTGTTGAACATTAGCATTTGGGTACTTGTAGGTTTTATCCCCCCCACTCCTTCAAAATTCGATAAATCATGTTATACTTAACTGATCGCTATGAAACTTGAGGAGTGTCTAGCTATGGATATTTTCTCTCTAAAAACCAAATTTCATTCAAATCGGATAAATAGTTGCTGCGCTACAGTCGATAACGTAGAATATGCCAATCCTCTAAAATGACTGTTCATGGTTGACCTTGATCGTCGGCGCATATACGCACATATATGTGACTCACATATATACACGATCGCTGCACCTGCCTCATTGTCACTTCGATCAAGGATGAACTTGTTGACTCTGCCATCGATTTGCAAGGATGAGAAGACTTCCGTTGAATTTCTACAAACGCACGGAATTATACATTCTGCAAGACAGTGTGACAACAACCACGATATGTCATTGAGCTTCTCGACTCACATTCGATGGCGATGCAAACCGCATGGAATAAACGTGTAGTTCTTTCTTAAATTACGTTATCGACTGTAGCGCAGCAACTATATATCCAATTTGAATGAAATTTGGTTTGTAGAGAGAAAATATCCATATTTAGACACTCCGTAAGTTTCATAACGATCAGTTCAGTATAACATGATTTATCGAATTTTGAAGGAGTGGGGGGGGGATAAAACCTACAAGTACCAGCATTTGACTCTTAGTCTTGAAATGTGATCAAAATCTTCCGTCTCATTAGTTGATATTTGAATGAAACAAAGGGTCAGAAGCATAATTAGTTAGGTTAGAGGATGACCCCTAACTTAGAGGTGATGGGGTCATCCTCTAACCTAACTAGTTGATATTTCCTCATAAATACTGCTAAAACACCACTACGTAGCAGAAATAGGTCCATAAGATAACAAAGTTTTCCCCGACAGTCACTTATGATGCCATACTCAAAGCTCTTAATACCAACTAGTCGTGATAGCACCAAAATATTTTATCACTTACTTCAAGAGACAAAAATACAGACGATTTTCGATTTTAAGGTTAAAAATGAACCTATTTTTCAACATATCTCATAATTCTTAAAAATGCCATAACATGACAGAATTATGTTTTTATTGTCACACTCTATTATTGACCCATTATCAAACAGGCAACAACAAAGCCTCGTGTGCTACAATATGGACCAGCTCATAGAATGTTTGATAAACTACAAGTAGTAAGGAAAGACTTGTTAGAATTAAACAAAATTCTACTACCATTCCATTAAGAAAATGCAGAAGATGTTGACACCCCTACTCGCATATTTTTATTGAATTTTCGGAGCCAACAGAAATCTTGATGATTTACGGAAATTACGGAATTGAAAATTGTAGTCCCTGACCTGCTGCAGATGTGCTAATGGTCAACGGATACATAATTGTGCTCATTATAAGATGAGTGGAAGAAATGGCAAACACCTGGATAAATAGCAATAAAATTAACACGAAAAATTCTGGCCCTAGCAAATTTTAGAAGTTTTTCTATATCCTCTATGCTTATTTCAAAATTCTATATCTTATCCCAACTATTCTTTAAGTGTTCTATATTACATTTAATGCCAGTTTCTATGGGAATACTAGGATGAAGATTGTTCACATCAAGCTATGTAAACACTTTATTATCACTAACTTCACCAAACTCATTAATTAAGGATAGAACATCCTCAGTATTAGTTAAATGTGCGGGTACAAATGCAAGTGCTTGAGTTAGTATTTTCGAGATTGCGCAATCTGTTTTCTCGACCGGAGGGGTTTTAACAGAGGCTATCGGTCGAAACGGGAAGCCTTTCTCAGTCTGCGGTATATGATCTTTTCAAACGTGAAGAATTTGGCTGTGTCACTTCCTGTGCTTGCTAAATTTTCACTCTGCTGTAGTAATGGACTATCTTCTATCGAACTTTGAAGGCGCGAGACGCCGAAGTACTTGTCGTGATTTAGAAACTTAACTTGAATAGAAATTCGACTGTAATACAAAGGTGAGTTGCCTTCTTACTCTGCTCAATATGAATTGACTCTTTTAAAATTGAGGATATTGAGGATTTCTTGATTATTTTTTCAAAATACTTGAACACATCAGGAAGTGCAGAAAGATCGAAAGCAACGTCACCTTTGTCTGCAAATTAATATTCAAGAAAGTCAACATCTCGGCATCACTTAATGCCGAAAAACATTTCTCGAACGGATAGCTGGGCACTGGAATGCTAAGCAGCCTAAATCTTCCCAAGGAGCAATGCACGTGAAGGAGTGTAATCTATGAACATTATGAGCGAGTTTTGACCGGCCTAGTATGTATTAGATCTGAGAATAGATATTGACAATATTGGTCAGGCTAAGTTTCTGTTCAGATATTCTTGATAATCACAGACATGTCAATCACAATCTGTCCTTGACCATCATGCACGTTCTCTACGCAACTCTTGCATGAGATTGCTTCATCATAGCATTTCAAATCACTAGATTTAAATAGCTCTCGCCCGTAGGGCACGGGCATTTAAGATATCCAACTCGCGAAATGCAATAATGAAGCAATCATGCACAAGTTGCGTAAGTAACTATTATTTGCCAACGTGCTATGATGATCAGGGAGTGACTGTGATTGTCATGTCTATGATTATCAATAGAAATTTAGCTTCACCAATTGTAAAAATATCTATTCACAGATCTAGTCTATACTAAAGCAGGACAGGAGCAGTTATGATCATAGAACCAGAAACCAAGAAACCAAAAATCAACCAGAAAAAAGGGTAACTAGCTCGTACAATTTGAATTTTGCCCCAACTAAGTTCCCCTGACGTGTGCCATAATTTTCATGCAATTTCCATTCTAGGACTTTCTATGGTATTGTTAATTTCTATGGTTATGATTGACATAGACTACGCTCCTTCCCGTGCATTGGAGTAAATATTATATGCCGAACGGGCAATAATCTGCTTTACAGGTCAAATAAAGCGATAGGATATCTACAATACATGCACGGAGACAGTTACTTATGCAACTCGTACAAAGATATCTGTCTTAATTGCATTATTTTCGATCAGGAAACTATGCACGAGCCCTGGGCCCTCGCCCTTGGGCTCGTGCATAGACATATTGATTTCCAAAAATGCAATAAAGATGGATACTTTGTACCGGCCCGAGAACCGGTGCACCGCGCACTGCCCTACTATATATTTTTTTAAAGTTCTTGCATACTTCATGCTGTTTGTAAAGATTCTTTTGATTCATTTGCACGTGACGAAGACTTTCGAATCGTCGTACAATGCTTCATACCTACATTGAGATGTTTTCGCACTAGAAATAACACTGTAACAAGCGGCGTGGCTAAAATCTAACGTCATACTTGATTTTTATCTTTAAGGTCATCTATGATACTCAATGACTGCACATTCTCCTATCATTACCTGAAGCATATGCAGATTCGAATGAGGACCAATCCGGTTCCATGCCCTCCATGTTAGATGCCGCGGTTTCTCCCAAGTTGTTAGAACCTTCGTTCTTTTTACCACTCATTGTGCGAGCTGCTAATCGTCCGCGAAAGAACTGTGCAGCGGCATTCTTCAATTTTTCTTCATCCACCTCCATGAGACCCATATCGAAGGAGACGCTGGTCACACATCGCTTCGTCATAGCGAACTTCCTAGCCAGCTCAGCACTTGATGGATGATTTGAGGAGTGCTCGTAGGACAAAGGCATATCGCTCAGAGACTTATCGAGAATCGAGTTTAAATACAGCGTCAACGAATATCCGTCCACCAATCAAGCAGCGGCAGATGATGGATCTGTAGAATGACAAGTTTTAATTAATTACAGATCCGAAGGAGATGCGCTGAGCATTCAAAAATCGCCCACAGTGAGATGCGAGGAGGTAGAGACGAGGAGAAGCCAAAATAAGAAGAACGCAGAAAGATTATCCTCATGTGCGCCCAATTACGCCAATTTCACAGACTGTTGAGTAGGCTATAGCAGAAATTCACGCCCTGTCCTGCCGATAGCGATGGAGATACAAAGATATTGCAACTGTTCGTCAACTGCTGGTTGTCAAGTCTTCAGAGCAAGGAATTGGCGCCTTTCGAGACTTTCATGACGTAATAACAACTGGCAGTGATGGGGTGAAGGTGCTGGGTGCCACTGTTTTCCCCTTGGTTTGCACAAATTCATTAATTATGCAGGCCGGCTTGATCGCTGTTTGTTCGCCGTTAGTCAACGGAGATGGAGACGCGATGGTGGTCGCGAAAATAAACCTCCTACACCTCTCTAACGTTAGCTTTGATTTAAGTCCTCGTCTGGCGCGGTGAAATGAGGAAGAAAATAGAAAACAAGTTCAACAAAAGTTACACAAACACTAACAGGTTAGATTAAGCGGTATAAATAGTTTAACTTGCTGAACTGTTATAAAGATACTAAAAGTGGACCCTGAAAATCATCCCAGAGCATAAGCCCAATATTTCATCAATTCTGAGATTGATTAGAATCGATGCTTGTAGATTGACTACAATCGATCGGTTGTGACTGCTATGAATCGTAATCACCACAGAAGTATACAGGTCGTCTCTTCTTCTTGCACAATCTGCTGACAAAATATCATAGCAATCGAACAATGAGCGGCCATTTCAACATTGAACATGCCAAATTGTGCGAAGTTCTAGTGACTGTTATTAACCGGATCACACAGCAAAGAGACGCAGTCGATGTCAAGTTCGACAGAGAAGTCTGTGAAAGGTTTTCTCGTGCGCCTGTCATCTTTTTTATTAAAATTATCGAGAAAATTTTTGCGTAATGATCTGAATTCTTCGAATCTGAAGGAATCGTGGCGATCGGAGCATTTTTAAGGAATTCAGAGCAATCGGCAAGAGACGCACGATTATTTTTCCTATCTCTGCAAAGTATTAAACATTTCTTTTTTGCCCACTTAGTAAGTTCCAGCATGTGCCATCGTTTTGAATCAGTTTGCACTTCTAGCAAAGTGAAACGCTTGAACAATATAATTCTGTGACAATCACTGATACAAACAGTTGCTTCACGAAATAGATAAATCACTCCATACGAACTAAATGTAGGTCCGGAGCATTGAACTATTTTTCACAATCGTCATATTTTCGCTCTGATTACAGGTGAGTTTCATTGAGACAATTATCAACCATATTATATGTAGGCATGCTAAGTAGTGTTATGTCTTTGATATAAATCTTTTCATGAATCTCGAATGCAAATATATATGAACACAAATCATCTTTGATTGATTTATTACGTATTCTCCTGACCTTCAGATATGACTCGTTTATCATTGTTAACTCATAAAATGATAGTTCTGATTGAGTGTGACTGTGAATTCAATTGATCAATAAAAACCAGCTAAGGTGAAATCGATGACTTGACTTATACCTGGCTTTTGAAGATGGGTTTCCCTGTCTTATGAAATGTCATGGTATTTGTATTATCTACTGTTTTTGTCATTGATAAATGCATTTGTCGTGCTGAATTTGGCTCTGCTTATATAGTTACATTCAAGGTACTTTCATGAATGAGATTAAAGAATTTGTGTTATTCAGTTAAATTTCAGAATATACAGTGAATGTCTCCTCTCCGTTAAAGTTCGAAGGACAGCTTCATCTCATCTTATCATGAACAATTTTATGACAATTTTTTTTAGGAAAGAAATGTTGGACCACAAAGAATGCACCTCAAAAAAAGTTCATTTTAAATCATTACATGTATATCAGCATTAGACCGAAAATCATCATGAAGATCATATAACCTGCACATCTAAAATGTGTCATTAGTAAGGCGGTTTTTATTGACATTAAAAATTTAAGAATTTTAACCTTATTATCAGATCAAATTTAACCGTAAAATTTGTCTTTATAATAAATCTTTATCAAATATTTTTCTCTTAAATTGTATCTTGTATAACAGGATCTCCATCAAATTTGACAGACATTGCATGTGTCATGCTGGAAATGTGTACTTAGTATGGGAAAACCAATTGCACATCAACATTATTCAAGTCCGATTGCTGCTGGCGTCGTAATTCATGATAACATGTATTCTATGCTCTGAGGTGAGAAGTTTCTGTTGGCACACAGGAGTTTTTTCAGCTGAGAGAAACTGCGTTATATTGCAACAGAGGTTGATTGTGCAAATTCTCAGTTCTATTGAGCTGGTGAAATGTGCTGACGCGTCATGTTAACAATATCCATCACATCAGTTTTTGCTAAGCGCTTGTTTATATAAGATTTGATATTACATGGATCAATTCCGAAATCCGGAGTGCTTAAACCTATTTGCCTTAGGCTTTTTCTAGTCGGGAAAATATTAGGGGGGAATTTATGGCCCCTAAGATCTTCAAACCATTAACTCATATTGTACAACATAATAGGGTATACTTATTTTGGGTATGCTTTATCCGATGGTGGCATCAGTTTTTCATTCCAAATAATGAAATAATTTTTTTTAAATTTCATATTTGTAAGCAGTATGTATAGAACATACGTGATATTAGTCATCATAACGAGGTAAAAAGGATCTGAGTATCAGTTAACATATTTACTCGACCATATTTCCTGAACGGGCAAACTACGGAAGTTGCAAATGAACTGAAAACTCAAAATTCTTCTTGGTAGAGGTGAAAATCCAAAATGTAGAAAAAATGTGGTCGTAAATTTTTTCATGTGGCTGTAATTGTGGCTAAAATATTGGGTCTACAAAAAATACAGCTATCTCTCAGGGGAAGCCAATACAAAGTTAGGAAAAGTCACTGAAGGAGACCGTCAAACAATTATTCGCTCCGCGTGAGATTGAAAAATCCGAGAGGGGCATAATGGCCCTTGAGGCAAATAGGGTTATTAAGTCTGCTCCGCGAGTACTTTCTTCACGACACTCGAGCAGATCATACAGGAGTTTTTATGATACCACATCCATAAGTTGCTCAACAATATTGGTACTGGAAACGACAGCATTTGCACGACTGATAGGGAGATCGTCTTCCTCAAAATCCAGCACGATTTGTCTAACATCGGATAAGTGCTGTGCATACCAAAAAGTAGCTTGCAGCCAGCTTCACAACCTGGTGACGACGGTCTTTGGTGGACTTCCAATCGATGCAAGAAGGAAATTACGATAACACTTAATAGCAACAGCTGATCGAGGAAATCAAAATGTGCGCAGCTTCATGCTTTGACTTCACGAGTGGTTGTTTAGCGTCACTGCTCTCCATACTGGGGGCTTGGACGGTGCTGACATGGTCATACTTTAATCTGGAGCGCTGTGATCTTTTAGTTTCGGATGCCCTTCCTGATGACTTCCGATGACACCTTCGGGTCGATGACACCTTCCGATGACCTGGGGATCGAAAGATCGCTAGGCCACGCACTTAACCACTGTGCCACGGAGACCACTTTGACTTCACGAGCGAGGAGCGCACAGTTGTGTGAGAGGTCGGCCATACACGTCACATGAAACAGTAATGGATACATAAACTTTAAAGTTTTCCCTGAAAGAGTCCTATATCGAGCCACATCAGAGAGCAATAAAAGGAAATGTTTGAGATGAAATGATAAATCTCTCACAACATCATAAATAACATAGCGCACCGTTTGATCACTGATAGTTTACCTTCTAGAGGTAAACAGCAATGCGGATAAGTAATTTCAGGCTTCTCTAGAGTGCCGACAAGAATGTTCATAAAATTCCGACCAGATATTTTTCAGTTCAGAAGATTTATCATCTCCTTTTCAGAGGATTTGACCTAATTATTAAATTTATTATATTTTGAACGTATTTTGACTTTACCTACCAGTGTACTCCTTACTCCTTTGCTGCGCACACCGGTTGAGGAACACTTCTTAACTGAGTACACCAACTGCAGTTCGAGGACTGGATTCAATGCCCAGCCGGCAAGGCATTTTTCATGGTGGTGCCAGGAGGGAAGGCGCATTGAAATATCATTTCGATATCGCGAAAGCCGGAGGCTTAGAATTGTTAAATCGATTCTTCGAGGTCACCTGGAAGCGTTGCTACAGGTTGAGAATCCTGTGTACAAGGTCAAAGAAGCTGGTAAAAAATTAAGGACGATCCAGCCGACGATTTCCATCCCTGAGCCTTACCATAATTGAAATGGTGTTACGAAGTGTAAATTTTGCTCGAATGATCTTACTGGCTTTCCAGCACCAAGGTTGAATGTCATCTCAGTGTCAGATTAGTACAATTAGTGAGTGCCGTGATTAATCAAACTTTGAACAATGACTATTCGATTATAAATATCAAATTGAAGAAAAACGAATAAGAAAACCAAAACCGTCTGTAGTTTCCCTGAACCGCTTGATTTTAGACTTTGATAATAAGCTGTAGTTTCAGTTTAGTTTTTCGGTTTATCACTGAGCAATTTAAAGCATGTGAATGCATCATTCGTTGCCGGTTAATAAATTTCACTTCAAATTACTTCACACTATTCAAAGAGAGTTTGTAGATTACAAGTGAGAATATCTCCCTTCATCATTATCAAGATTCAGATACAAGTCTATTTAATGACATCAAGCGTCCATGAAATCACTCGAGTTCTGGCGTGGCTTCGTGACCACAACAATATGTCCGTCACAAGAATATCACAAAATAGTGTTAAATGAAAGTAATATGCCTTAAATAAACAGACAAGTGAATAAAAGTCAATGTTTTCAGCACCAAAATGTGACAAGATGAGAAACTGCTACGACATTTAACATTAATTAACTGATGACGTACTCATTAAGTTTGACAGGCATTTTGTCAACTGATAACAGGATTATGGTCAACCGTTTCAAACACTCACTGGGTCAATGAAAATCTGCCTAGGATGTGAGATGGTATTGAAGTAACCAGACAGTACAGGTAAGCGGAATTCATTTTTTCAAAATGATTTGCTTCACAGAGAAATTCATTACTGTGGCATTCTCAGTGATCGAAATTTGTAGGTGATGCAGGTCTGCAGTAGTGAAATCCACAACACAAGCAAATGTCGTTGATTAATTTTTGTTTTAAATGTATGATATCACAGATAAAACAACTTTGCAGTGGCCAGATTCGCATTGTACCAACCTTTTCGCGTCATAATTTCTACCAAAATTTTCCAGCAATATTCAAAGCACATGCCTTGGTGGCGAAGCTTTAACGTCACTATTACTCCATACTGGGGGCTTAGACGGTGCTGACACAGTCACACTTTTCTGGAGCGTTGCAGTGCTTTTAGTCCAGATGCCTTCCTGCCGACTTCCAATGACACTTTCGGGGCTCGACCTCTGGACCAAAAGATCGCTAGGCCAAGCACTTAACTACTGTGCCACGGAGACCGCGCACTGCCATTTGCTTATCAATAAAGGTTTCAGAAAATCATGCGGCCGAATGCTGGATATATCTGCTTAGCGTTAACAAGCGCAGAAACACGCCAATATCTGCATTTACTTCACTGACGTTTGAAAGTTTAGCGTTACAACAAGAACCTTTCCCTTCAGACCTTGTTATCATTTATTATCTAACATAGCGGTACAGTTAACCACTGTGCCACGGACACCTGGCCTTGAGGTGCTTGTATTTCATCACAAAATGAACAGAGAATATTTCTCTTTTGAATACTCTGCCTAGATGTTACGTTTTCCTTTATAGGAATGCAGAAAAGAAGATTTTGTTTGACCTTTCCATTTTAGAATAGTGCATTGACCTAATTGAGAGTTGAGACCCGCTTGATAGAGGCAATGTATATTACACATCTCTTTCCAAACATTCATTTATCGTAAGAGACGAACCTATGAATTCACTATATCTCGTGAAAGACCTCCCTCATCAGTTAGGCCATATTAACATCAATTCCCTAGAAGACGGACAAATGATAGAATCATCGAGAGCCTTGTGAAGAGTTTCCATCAATCAACCTGCTGCTGAAATAAAGGAGTTGATGCTCCCGCATTCGTTTACCTTTTGCTATCATCCACAATCTGTCAAAGAGATGACATGACAGGAAAATATGAAAACAATTTCATCTTTTATGAATATGTGGAGGTAACAATGAACTCTCTACAACAATGATTACATGTCCTCATCATGGTTCAGTGATTTGGAAGAGTGTTTGCATACTATTTTGAACAGGTGTCAATGCTCCGTGAATTGACTACGATCAAATA
This sequence comes from Prostheceraeus crozeri, assembly GCA_907163375.1. Lineage (NCBI taxonomy): Eukaryota > Metazoa > Platyhelminthes > Polycladida > Euryleptidae > Prostheceraeus > Prostheceraeus crozeri. The sequence continues at coordinate 39,454 of CAJQUW010000725.1, forward strand.
TTTAGGGATTTTCATATTTTGTTTTCATCACATGCAGTTTTGCTCACTCAGCCGGCTGATTAATTATTTTTCATCAGTAAGCAAAATGCGAAGCCGCATCTGAGGCTGTCACTGAAAGTATTAAAGAACGATTTTCATGGAATTTAACGAAAAATTAGAGCAAACCAAAGCAGTGGCATACACAGAGTAAGTACATTAGGTGGAGTAGCAACTCAGCATTAATTAAATCCCTAGTATGTATACAGTTTCGAGTTGAGACCCAGTACCAAATGTGAGATATACAAAAATTTTCACACGGAGAAATCTCCACGGATTTGACTGATAATGATAGCAATACAGAAGGAATAATAGAACAAAATCCTACGTGTCATGACAACCTTGATGGGAGAGGTAGGCCTACTGTTGCTTGTTAAATTAGCAATTCGATAGGTTATTATTGCTTTGTATACCGCTCAGCCTTATTGACAAGGGTATTTTCTTAAGTGTGATCGTATCAGAAAACCTGCCAATTAAAAGTGCAAAAATGTCAATCAAATTTAGTGAAATTATACCGAAGAAAATTGAATTAAAACCTGAAATTTCGGCCAAGAAGCACAGTGAGATCTGAACTTTTCCATGAAGACTAGCATTATAGAATAGAATAGAATCTTTATATTTCAAATCAATGGCAATCAACGTTTAACACATAAAAATACTGTCGAAAGATGATGGGCAAGCAAGCAAAGTACAAAGAAGACAAATGAAAAGGAAGTGAACAAGTGAACAGGGAATTCGACTTTTCAATGGGAGGCATTGATTTGTGCGGCGATGAAAGGGGTGAAAGTGGACGAATACCGTGTGGTATGACACAACGGCTGAAGAAGGCGTCCACTTCGATCTGATTGCTGAGGAAGATTATTGCAACCTCGTCTTGTTCTATATATAAGACAGGTATTCGATCCCCTCGAGTTCAAATCCGATGCGGTTTAGCTATGAGGAAATCCGAAGACAAGAAGGCGTTTCAAATAATATATGTGTATTGAAACCTCAGTTCAACTACGACGAGACTTACAAGTAATAAGGAGAAGATGGAAGAGGAAGGAAGGATAGCAGATCCGTGACGTCTAGGTTTATGAGCTTCACTTTAAATATCGAAATTTGGCTTGGGTCATCATTGTACTGGTCGTTGGCAACCACCGCCGCGTATTGACCATCGAAGATCCCGCGGAGCTGCTCTGCCCGTCATTGGACCGTTATGGGGATCAGCAATCAAAGCAGATTTAGATGCCGCGATAGTAACCGTGTGCATCTTCTCTTTCCGTCTCGCCATCTGATTCACAAGTCATTAATCAAGTGTGTTAACCTGATATCAAAGTTCAGGAGATTGTAAATTCTCTTCGTTCGCCGATAATTGGAAAATATACGATAGAGCAGAGGTCACAATATCATGCAGAATATGATCCTTGTTTCTCATTGCTTTCCTGTAGAGATGCGTTGCCGATCGGATACGTCGAAATTGTAGACATTCGAACTTTCCACACGAGCACTCCGTTGGGGATGTTCTGCGGATAAGCCAGTGCCCGCGTTTTTGAATCTTGTTCAATTTGCAGTCAATATAGTTTGGAATCTGAACAAATACTTCATTAGCGTATTCCAAGACCGATCTCACTAAAGAGAAGTAGATTATCATCAGCTGGCTATTGGTTAGCAGGGGACGTAATATGCGCAATGGATATAGTTTCCTTGACGTTATTCTGATCACGTTATCTACATGGGAATCCCATTTTAGGCGATCATTAAATACAACTCCCAAAAATTTTGGCTTCAGAGACATGCTCCATATCAGGTAAAGCAACTGGGACAGCGTCGGAGAACTTCTTAAAAAACATAGATTTACTTTTTGTCAAGTTCAATTTGATTTGGTTACTTTGGGACCACAGTTCGATGTTATTGTGTTCTGCCACAGCTAGGTCTGAATCTCGATTGTCACATTCGTATGTCTTCCTGATTGGCACACCAATCGTCACGTCATCCACATATTTCAGAATAAATGAAGATTGATTGATTATAATCTGATTATAATGTTGTTCGTGAAATTTCCTTGGTAATCATCTTAATTTACGTCTAATTATGACACCTGTTAGTAGATGTTCATTCCTTTTGATGTCTAACAAGTATCAAATTAATGGCTTCACGACACAGGAATATAAACACAGGAATAATTTCCAAAAAATCAGCTTATTAAAACTGCTCAAATAATTTTTTGACCACAGGAACGTTATCTTCGCAAAAAAACTGATGCTCTTCATATGAAAATTGTCGCTGTATACAGATACTTTTTTAGTCGACACTCTAGCCTACCTACTATGTACTTGCTCTATGTGCATATCATTCTCCTCAACTTCAAGGACATTACAGATCTTTGATCAACCAGATTCATTGAGTCTCACAAAGGCGGTGAGCATTTTAACACATGAAGTCAGCACAAAGCGAGGTAACTATGATGAAATAAATAACAAATAAAACATATAACCACGACTTTGCGCATCTTGTGCAATGCTTGATATAGGAATCATTGTGCGGAAAAAAGCGGAATTTAGCACGAAATGTAGAAAATGCTGAATGTAATCATTACATCGCAGTCTACGGCAAATAACCAGCATTTATTTCAGCCTTCGTTGATACTGCATATGAATGTAATATGAATTTGAAAATAGCAAAAATGTTATAAACATGAATAATCAAAATCAAAAATTCTAGTCTTCAGATGCCAAAGAAAATCGAGATACTGTAGAGTTACTACATACAATTCATGTTTCATATCAATTGAGCACTTTCCTTGCATGCATTGAAACTCATTTTGCAGTGATAATACAAAATGCACACGAGAATCTTTTTCTGAGCATCTATGGATTTATCTAGTATTGCGAAACGTGAGTGAAATTTAGGAAGATAACCGTGTAAATTACATAACAAATATAGTGATGTATCTTATTGATTAGAATATGTATCCCATGACATAAAAATAGCATTAGCAATTAGTACATGCCATAAAAAGCATGAGAATATATGTGCTATATGTACATTGGTACTATCTATTGTCTTTCATTTTTTGTAAATGAAAAATAAGGCCAGTTTTTTGAACTTTTATTGCACGACGTGTTTCAGCCAGCTCTCTTTCAGTCGCAACGCTGTGCTGACAGGCACACTGACACTCAGATGAAATAATGAAAAGCAAAATAGTAGCAAACTCAATATAATACTGAAAGAGGACAATTTGAATGCGAATTAAAATACAAGCGAAAGTCAACATGAGATAAAGTTATAGGAATTGAAGTTAAACGATAAACGTGAAGTGAAAACAATAAATAAATATTCAAAAATATCGATCAAAATGAAAAATAAAATTCTGCAAAGTTATATAATAGCTAAAATGATGCAAAATCATTAACCAAATATTCTCTTTCAATTAAAGTTCGCTCCGCAATGGTTGTTTAACTGATTATATCAATGTTTCAAAAATAAAAATGCTTCATAATATTGATTTTAAAAGTTAGACTTTGAGGAGATATAAAAAAATCAAAGACAATCAGTCTTTATCACTGTTTTGTTCAATACAAAATTTTATGAGTATGTTTTTGAATTAGGCATCGAATTGACGGAATCAAAAGAATATATTGATTAATAGAGCTCATGTATGTGATGAAATGTGTAGCGATGATCAACAAATTTTTGTGGCTATAAAATTGCATAATTGGGCATAATTGTTCAGCAATCGCGTTCTCCTTGATGTCCGGCGACCTGTGCACCAACACCTTTGTAATAGGTCTACAAAATAAAGAGATGTTCATCAACAAATTGTCTTTGCTTATTCGTCTCAGTCACTTTCGCCACGTATTGCATCACATCCGTTTAATTGAATAATTTCATTGACAACAGCAAGCTAGCTGCCATTTCTGTAAAAAATTGATCCATCAATCGATCTCGATAGCCGTCTATTAATTTGAATTACGAACACCTCACAACTGCCTGGTTACTTTTGAGTTTTTCATAATCCAGATTAATTAATTTACAGGATAAAACCGGCTGTCTAATTCTCCTGGATTAATGTGATGCACATGACAGAAAATTGTGAGATAGGTTAAGAAGATAGGACAAAACAAAACAAACTGTCTACCTCAGCAAAGTTATCCTTATCATGTTTCGTGCGCTCTCTTTATGTCTTGTTCTATTTCAAATACATTCAACAATAGGCAGACAATCATTTGATGTCCCAGAAAGTTCCTACTGAGATAGTCTTAACGTGGCGCGGACCATCGAACAAGTAAAGAATGCACAATAAGGATCAGCGTCATTAAGAACAAACTGATTGAACGACGTCGGGCCAAAGCCGTCTACAATCCGCTTTACCGACGGCCTGACGATCAACTAGCAACTATTATTACAAACTACAAGTCTTTAATCCATCAACCAGATTGTCAGGGTCGACCGTTATCTTGAAAAAGAGATCAGGTTTTAACCCGAAGGCCTCCCGCTCCGAACTGATGTCAGCAGGGAGACTAAGCTGAGACGCTTACCATGTTGTGTTGGTCAAATCTGTTTGTAAGAGCAGCCGTGAAAAGGAAATAGGACCTGCAAGTCACGGCTGAGGCCAGGTTTGAGATCAAGCATCACTCGGTGAGTTGGAGAGTTTGAATTTTCTAAATATTGACATTGAAGTTCATTGCCAACCGCACGTACTCAGGAAGATGATTCAGTGCAACTTAGTCAGTAGAAATGTAAGGCATCCAGTTTTGTGCGAGCATGACTAGTGGAGAATTAAGCCATTTAGTGATTCTAATTCATGAGTTTTGCCACAGCACAACATTTACAGGTACTATGAGCAATTTGTTAGGCGATAGGAGCAAGAGATTTGAGGATCTGCGAAAAATTACAGCTATCAATAAACAGCATTTTACTTTTCATTGAATAAACAATTCTAGTCAAACTGATAATTGGTAGAATTACTACAGACTAAGAGGATGACACCTGATTACTGACAAATACGTCATCATCGAAAATACAAACTGTTAATGTAGAAAAAGCATGAATTTAAGATGAAAAAGTGTCCAACAGATTGCATTCTTTTATCTATAGCTTAGATGACTTAGACCGTTCGCTCCTGAAAAACAGAAACTGTATGTAATTAACTTGTTCTACACTTGAAATTGTAGTTGGTTCGTTAACCCTCACCTCACTGGGTCGTTTTTCATAACGTGCAACACTGGGGGGGGGGGCTGCCGATCTCCCAAACTATTGCACCAATTTTGCCAAACCACACATCAATTGCATAGGTTTTGAAAGAGGATTCAGAAAAACAGCATCAGTTTTATTTCTAAAGTCATCCGTGGGCTGAGGTGAAGGTAAAAAAACCGCCAATTTTTAACAGATTTCCATTAGATCACTATTTGAATTGGAAAATGACAACAAAAACTAACAAACCATCCACTTATCGAAAGGTCTAGTTTAGGTGGTTAATAAAACGATGATCATTAATCGAACTGAAACTACATCACTGTTTTAGATCAGGTCAAAGGTCAAATAATAGAAACCGCTTCCAGGCGACCTCGGACAATCGATCTAATGATTCAATGCCTCCGGCCTTGAATGCCTCAAGCCGGAGGCATTAATCATTAAAGGTCAAATGATTCAAACTTTTAGTTCAGCTCAAATATCACTAAAATCGCACATTCTTTTCTGCAGGTAAAGAAACAACCCAATTCGGTGACCTTTATCGAGACTCTGAGGTTAGAAGCAATATGATTCTGAAAAATGTCAATAATTGCTGATCAGATGCAGAACTAAAAAGTACAAAAATAATAAAAAATCATATTTGAATTTTGCATTTGTGAATATCTCTATATTAATAGGAAAATCCTTTCTGTAATCTCAGCTTATTTCATCAAGAATTGATGCCGCAATATACATTAGAAACGAATATACCGAAATCTACCAAAATATTCCAAACATTCAAATTTTAAAATAGCTATCACGCCAAAAGTATAGTGCCAACTTTATTTATTTTTCTGTCAAAAGTTGCATAATACGTAGAAACCGAGCTACTAGAAATCTGGTGGCCACAGGTTGTTTGGTTTTCAAAACATATTCAAAAAAATTCGCCAAGGGGCGAAGGTTAACTGCTATATCAACAAAACAAGGAAGATAAGCAAAATGATCAGCGTAACAAAAAAATTGACAATTGCTTGCACTGAATGACTTCCACGAACCCTTTACGATGATAAAGTCAACACACAGCTTCCTCAATAGAACCAACATTTCTATAATTTCAAATTCCTTTCACTTGATACACCGGCCTATTTATTTGATGATCAAGTCTCAAGAGCGTTTAGATCCTCAGCATGCAAGTGAAAATATTGCATCAAACGTTACACAACTTTAAAATGATTGAAGCATACTCATTAAGAAATATTTGACAATGAACATCGCTTCGAAATTAATTATACCGGCAAGTATTTTTCGAGCATGGAACATCATACAAAGCAAAAACATTCGAATGTTTCCAAACATAAGCAAGTAAATGTAGGACACACGTACATACTCTCTTTATAGATAGATATTCCTTTAATAAGCAATATTCTTCGCGTTAGATCAATGATTTTTGACAAAGTTGGGAGATCAAGCTTATACAAGAAAGAAGTGTACCAAATTGAAAACATATCACGATTTCTTTTCTGAAAGGCCACGTTGAACATAGATAGATTTTGAAAACTTCTATCGAACTCAATTTTAAGATATTGCAAGTGTATGAAATACTATTGCGAGATCTGACCGCTTCGCCGATGAAAGTTCTTTTTTTATCAGATAACGAAAAAAGTTATATTTTTTTCATATTTCATAAATTAATTCTTAACTTTAACGAAAATTTTATTTTGTACCACGAAGAAAATGCGAACTCTGTTTTTTTTACAGATGACTAATTAGCAGCTTGATTTTTGAAATGTAATCTTCCACCAAACTCATTATCAGAGAGTGAGAAACGATTCTCAAGTCTAGAATAATAAAATGAAGTAGTGCATTAAGATAAGTAAATGTGTACTTCGTCAATGAGCGTTGTGAGCAGGCACAAATTTGATTTACATGAAACCCATAGTTCAATGCAGAAAACTGTCTTTACGGAGCGAGTTCAGCGAAACATAAACTTATCTGCTTAATCCATATGAGTAAAGAAAGAGAGAACTAAATTTTAAGACATCGCCATTGATGGACGCCTCTTTCCCTGTACAGTGCAGTCGGAATCCATTAATTGAAATTTTGTATTAACGGGGTCTTTGCTAGGGTTTCGTGATACCATCGGGAAAATTTTTAAATTCCTTTTCAATTTACGACATGGTTTAAGATGCTTTGGTGGACAATCGATCCCCAGTTACTTGCCTAAATGTCGGCGGTCATAATTGTGACGAGATATCTATTCTTTAATCATAATTGCTATGACAACTGATGTGTGGTGGTGAGGGTTTCATCCTGCAAATTGACACAGTCGCATAAGTGGCTCGCAGCTCGGTTGGTAGAGCACAGGTCTAGTTAACCTTGGTCGTGGGTTCGAATCCTGCCAGCCACACATCTTTCATGGAAATTTGATATCTAGTTTCTTTAATTTCATTCTGTTGTTAAATGCAATGAAGAAACACGGCATTATTCTTTCTTAATGAAACTTATTGAAATATTGCGTGACAAGCTGTATATTGTGCAGATTTTTTGGTTCTGTCATTTATTAAACTTGGAAGTTTCACATCAAAACACATTGACCATCTTGCAAAGATGGGAAACAAACACCCATAAGCTAATAAACGAAAGCAATTGCTGTGAGAAAGTTTTGGTCGCATTTAGGCACTGATGAGCTGCACATGATCTGTACAGCATATATTCATACAATTGTGGAGTCGCCAATTTTTGTCGGCATCAAAAAGTTGGTAGCGAAGAAGCTAAAGGTTTTGACAGACTGATAAAATTATAGAGATGGAGTACGTGAGTGTCGAGCTATGCAAATGATGAACTGATCGCACGTCGTAATAAACGGAGTCTCTACCGAGGGGTCTCTACCGAAGGGTAGACAACAGTGGCAATCAGATTCTGAGTAACACTGTTCCCAACAGGCATCTTCATACTGAAAAAAATCAACTCCTTCAAGTTGAAAGTCTTACAATTGATATGATATTCGTTTGTAGAAGATGTCTAGTCTGCATGGCGTTGTAGCTGTCTGTTGTGATCCTTTTATTCCACATTGTCGAACTTTTAAGACCAAACAATACTTCGTGAACTACAGTGCACGCCTATTGAACAATTAACCATGAAATGTTTTCTGTATAATTGCATGTACATTATTTCTGTATGTCTTCATCCTTGTGAATTTGCATAATATGTTATTTTTGATCATCATTATTTCAGAAATAAACATTGCCTGTTTACTTATTCATAGCGAACTTAGCACGAAAAAGACACTTCTTTTATTTACTGGTTAAAGCCATCGCTGGGAGATTCTAATGTTGCTAGTCTTCATGTTGAAGCAAACTTGTGTAGGAAGAATTAGTTCACAGTTTCTGCATCAAAGGAAAAACTCAACTCCTTCAAGTTGAAAGACCTGCAATTGATATGGTATTCGTTTGTAAAAAATGTCTCGTCTGCATGGCGTTGTAGATGTTTGCTGTGAGCTGCACTCAAACTGAGCGACAGTCTTTCAAAACTGGCGGTGCAGCCTGCAGTGTGCATGAACATTGAGCAAGCATATGAATCCACCTACTTTCTATAATGATCGAATTATAAAGACAAACATCGGTCAGTAATTTTCTTTTTTCTTTTTCTCGACATGTTTCGCCCTCTCTCTTCGTAACAAATATACAAGATGCCAATGTGATGTGTTTCTATCTTATAAGGGGATGTAGCGGAGTGATTGCAACTTGGAAGATCTTGATAAAACTGCGAAGCTAAAGTTAGAGAATAATACACATGAGTAAAGTCAATTATTCAATAAACAACATCGTTGCCAAGGCAACTGTCTCTTTCTGTTGGCAGAGATCTGAGGCCAACTTCTTGATGAGAAATACGTACAGATCTGTCGCCGATACTGACACTGTCGGAGGATTTCAAAGCGTCCTCTAAGACCGGGCTGTAGTTGAGGGCATGTCATAAGTGTGTGATGACATTGCTATCCGGCTCCACATTCGATCGGGGTCTCCATCGATTTCCTTCGTTCAGTCAGTCGGGGACGTGTTCAGCATTTGAAAGATGCGGATTCTGTCCTTCCTGCGTATCTGCTTCCACAGAAGCACACAAGGTTGTAGGTTACCATGAAGGGATCGGGGTTCTTTGTCGTCCAGTAGCCATCCTACGAATTAGCATTCCTGGTTTGGAGCGCGATGACCATAGTTTGTCTAAATTGCTTCGGTGATCTTCTCCAGGCCTTCTCTTGTCGATTGTGTGAGTCTCACCTTTGAAAGGCAAGACTATTCTCAACATCCTCTTCCTCGAACCGATTATCTTTGGCTTCTCTCTCTTGTGCTCGTTAATGAACCATGCTGGGTAGCTGTTGCTCTAGAGAGTGCGTATCAACCGCTCTTCCTCTTCCTGCTGTCGTCCATGCAGTTATACTTCGAACGATCGAATAGGCACCTCACCAAGTTCCTTCTGTGGGACAGAGACTCGAAAATATAGAACGATTCATGCAATCCTGCCCATGACTTCTTGCGATACACGTTCGCAACAGGGTCACTTGTCACCCTGCGTGTTTGCTATGAAGAGAGAGGGCGAAACATGTTGCACATAAAAGAAAAGATAGAATTACTGGCATATATGTTTTTAGAACACAGCTACTTTCATTAGTGATAAAATTGTGCTTGCATGAATTTAAAGAATTTGAAAGCGCATTAATCATACAAAACTGTGTGGACATGCCAAAACATCTTATAAATCGTAATTCTAATTTTGTATTCACTTTCCCGGTTTATCACAGAGACATGAGCAACCTGAAGTTTCATATAAAGACACAGCAGACCCTAATTTGTGTCATTCTGGTAAAAAAGATCAGCAATTGATGATTAAAGTGATGACTTCCTTTGCGAATGAAATCATGAATGATGTCTTATTTTGGTGCATTTCGACTAGCACCATGTGAATGTCCATGTAGACCTACACTTTATTATACAGTATTTTTGCAATTCATACCCCCCTGGCAGACTATTTGAAATTTACAAGCAATTTTACAGTCACCCGCCTAACACAGTTCCTCTATCGGATATTTTTCGACATGGAAGGTTCCTTTACAACGTCGAGGACCGGCACGATGAATTGCCGGCTTCTATCACGCCGCGCAATCATGAAATATTCAACTGCAGATATTACAGAAATGTGGACGGACACTTCCAATTTTCATATTATCATCATAATCACATGAATTCCAAATAGCCATCAGAAATTCCGTAGCGAAATGTGACGTTCCGAAGGGCATTTCCGAAACAAAGGGATGGCCACTGTAAATGGACTTCCAAAGTTAGAGCATTTCAAATTTGTATAACGTTGTATAAAAGAGGCTTTTTTCAAGCCACAAAGAAATCAATCAATCTGTACTTCTACTCAAAAGCTATGCATTAGTAGTATGAGACACACAGTCGTGGTAAATCACCACAAGAATAAAAATTACTTCCAGTGATTCAGCATCATCTAATCTAACAACCCATAACCCCTTAACTTAATCCGTCCACTCAACTCTAGAGTTACGAATATTTCAAAATCCGTGGAGTTGCAGTTAAGCCATTCAATTAACCTTCATTTGACACTACAATTGTATTATAACGCTAATCTCCAGTAACACAGTTCAATATTATAAGCGTTCACACAGCGTCTTAGAATAATCGTTTTTTAATTGGTTAGAGAAAATTGTTGGCATATAGAGAAAATAATAACTACCACAGCATCCGGCACACTAATCGCTTTTTGGTCACAATTGTTTTTATAAAAACGGAAATAAGCAATGTCATCTAAACAGATCAGGCAGTGAAAGAACGTTTTGACGTCCTGATTTAATGATTTCAAACTACTCCAACTGCGGAATAGTTATGACAATGCATAGGCATCAGTATATACATTGATTTGGCTACGATTCAATAATTCTTACTTCGTTTATATTCGCTATGCGCATCAAATGATTAAAAAGGAGAATTATCGCATTTAAATGTTGACACTCTAATTTAAAAATCAAAATTTTCGATTCACTATCTCACTCTCATCCCTTTTTGCGTCGTTTGCTTCTAGAAGATGCTGGGTTAGACGTTTGTTGTTTGAGTATGGACTTCCATTTCGGTCGATCACGGGCGTCCGCTTCCTGGACTCCAACACGTTTGAAGTCTTCTTTCACCACTTGTTCCCAAGTCTTCTTTTGTCTTCCTGCTCCTCTTTTGCCATCTACTTCCATCCACATAACTTTTCTGATCCACTCTGTCTCATCCGTTGCTACCACGTGGCCAAACCAACACAATCTTCGCCTTCTCACGACGTCTGTGATGTTCTAAAGACCCATTGCTTTCCTAATGTTGTCATTCGATTTCCTGTCCCATAGTCTGACAAAACACATCCACCTTAGCATTCGCATCTCCACACACTCAAGCATCTTCTCATGGGATGAAAGCAGCGGCCATGACTCGCAACCATAAAGCATAGCTTACCGCACACAAGCTCCATACACACGACCCTTGGTTCTCAAAGATGGTCTTTTAGACGTGAAGAACGAATGCAGTTCGTGGAATGTACACCATCCGCATCTTATTCTTGACGATTCCAGAGCTATCAAGAACGTCCCCAAGATAGAAGAAACTGTTCAGACTGCTCAGACTTCCCTTCACTTTGCTGCATCTCACATGCACCCACCTCGTACAGGAAGTACACCGAATAGAGTTGCTTCCGACTCCAGCGCCACGTGCCCCACTTGGCAACTTCGCTGTTTGGCAAGTCCGTTAGAAAGTACAAATCTCTCGTTAGAGTAACACCGCATATAGGGCCTACAGTATATAACACCGACAAGTATTTGAGTGACGATTACATTGAATTCACAATACGTCATGAAATCTTTTCTATTTTCAAGAAGATACACATTAACACATTTATATAAAATGCAATCAACATAAAATATTTCCGATAATTATTTGTCTGTGACACGTGACTAGCCTCAGCCAGACCGTTGTCTATCATTCATCCAATTTCAATAAGCCAGATCATTGCATAGAAATGGATGAAATACTAATAAGTAATATTCATTTTTCTCCTACAGATTCGCTCACATGGTGGTTCATTACCCACCGAATCTGTCGCACGCCCTCGGGGTATCGGCCCGTGGTGAGCTACGAGGGCTGCTCCAGCGACCGTCAGGAGTTCCTCCCCCCTCGGCTCCGACCAATGGAATGCTTCCAAGCATGACTCCGGTTCAACATCCTTGTCCTACCCCAAGTCGACTGCAAGCAGTCAGTTCCGAACCAAAGGCTCCATCGACAACCTTCTTGCCTATGACCTCGGTCGGATCCCCTGCGGAAAATCCCAGCACTGGTGTGGTAGAGACTGACCCCGGTCCTCCACCAGCGTCTGCACGTATGATACCACCTTCTCCGGTGCTTGGCAACCGCTCTCGAACCATCCTTGGCATCATGAGAGCCGGGAAACGTCGTCGAATGGCGAATATGAGCAATCTCCTGGTCACTACCGGCAATCCTGACGTATCACTTCCTCGTCTATCCGCTCACAAGACCCACGCTGAAGTTCTGACCAATCTTCCACTCACATCTCATGGCCTGTTGCCACCAGGACCGCCTCCCACCACTCCAGCAATGCGTCACAGTCAGCAGGTTCCCGTCACGTATCCACGGATAAGCCAGCACTCACCGAGACAAAGTGAACGACGAATGAATTCCGTGATACGACACTATGGGAGTCTGTATCGGTCACTCGTGGCCAATGTGCCGCCAATGGACATGCGAGAATACGAACGATTGCTAAGGAATCACCCTGAGGGTCCGCCGAGGATTCATAAGGAAGTGAGTATTCAGATCGACAACGTGAAAGAATTGGGCAGTGTGGAGAAGACATTGTCTTGGCTCATGGAGACCAACTTTGAGCACGACCGACCTTCACTGCCTGTTGTACCTTCAGGAACCCGGAAGTCTCGACGGATAGGCCGAGTGGCAATCACAGCTAGGAAGTAATTTATCTACCATTTATAATGCGTGTATCCGTGTGATATTGATCCTATCTCAAGACAAACACATTTTCTACCTTTGTTAATTTATTCTTGATTCCGTCCTTCAATTTCTTAGCATGTACAGTTTTGGTAATGGAAATACAGCTATTGTAAAGGTATTAAGTCATGTGAAGTTTTCCATCATCAGCAAGCTTAAACACAGCTTCTCACTGATACTGATTACCTGACTCACTTAATAAATTCATTCAATCAAAGCAAACAGAGATCCATTGCTTATTAATCATATAGATGACAATGGAGGGTATAGTCCACATGTGTCTTTGCCATAGAGTAGGTATATTAGGTACAGTGGTAACTCTGAATTTATTAAATCCCCAATGTGTATACACTTTCGATTTTATTAAATGAACTCGAGGGGGATATAGTTGGTAATTGTTACCAAATGTGAGACATGCAGCTTTGAAGAAATTGCCACGGAATTGAGTGATCATGATTGTAATGCAGAATGAATGATGGTATTTTACAGATTCTCAGTGTCATGACAGCCTTGGAAATTTGATGTTTGTAAAAATTAGCAATTCGATGGGTTCCTATCAGTTTAATGCTGAACCTCAAGAGCATTTCCTGAAGCGTGATCATATCGCAGCAAAATAATAGAATCAAAGACAATGATTTCAATTAACTTTGAAAGATGTAAATGGGTCCAAATCACTACTCAGATTCAAGAAGTGAAACATGAATTTAGTGAATCATAAAATCATGCCAGTGAAAATTAAAAACTTTGAATTTCAGGCAAGAAAGCACGAATAATATCGCGACTTTTTCATGAAGACTTCCATAATAATATGGATCATGAAATTCCCTTGATAATCAGCTTAATTTCCGCTTAGTTAGGATTCTTATTAGCAAATATTCATTCCTTTTGATATCGAACTTGTTTCATACTACTTATATAGGTGAGTCATCTCGGTAGTAAATAAATTTGTAAAAATTTTGACTTTTTTAAAACTGCTCAAATAGTTTTTTGGACCACGGGAACGCAATCTCCGCAAAAAACTGAATCTTCTGATATAAAAATTTTCGCTGTATACAGATACTTTTTTGAGTCGACACTCTACCTGTATATCCCTACACCATGGTCTTTGCTTTTTGAAACAACCGCACGCGGTGTCTCCGTTCGTTCGTTCGTGCCGTTACGTCGTTGGTCGACCTGTGGGGACCCAGACCGCAAGTTCATTCCTCCAGCGTCTACGATCCTGAGCCTTCTCCATCGCCTGGTAGAGCGTCAGCCCCGTTAGTCGCCTGATGTTGTCGATGGGTGTCATTCGTGCTCTTCCTCGTCATCTGCTTTGGTCATACATGTAACTTCCAGCACGTAGTGTTTTCTCCAGGTTTGTCACCTTCCGTCTGCTTGTAATGTGGCCCGAAATACGGACAGAGCAAGTGTCTCTCTCCATTCTGCCGAGGAGATTTAGTGGCTTCTGGATCTTTTCTAGCACGAATTTGTTGGTCTTCTTATCTGTCTATTGCGTTTTGAGCACTCTTCTCCAGCACCATAATTCGAAAGAAGCTAACAGTAGTCGTATCTCTGCCGTCATCGTCCACGTTTCGTGTCCATAGGTGCAAACGTATTCTTAAGAAGACATAAAAAGTAACGTAATCTGCAAAACCTCCCACAAGTAGAGGATACAACGGGAACGCCGCACGAATTTATCAGCCAATTCTTGTCTTTTCGGAGTATGCTGTCCACTGGGATCATATTTTTTAAACCTATCTGTTGCGTATGACACTAGAGCGATAAGTAAAAACGACTCGTGCGTGACGTTAATCAGAAGTGTATATTCGTCAATTCAAATGTGTTCACATTACACAATCGATTAAACAAAATGTATTGCGGTAGACGTGAAGTCAACGCGGAAAACACAAATCACGTAAATGCATACTTGTAATATAGAACTCGTAGAGGGCAACACCACATCTTCCATCTTTTTAGAAAAATAGTAGAAAACTGTATACATGAAAATCAAGAGCAGAGCAGAAACTTTCAGTTCAGTAATCATGGGCATAAACAGTTTAGAAAATTTCACGTTCAGTTATCCGGGTTTCTCAACCAATTCCAACATCACTCATCCGAAAGCTAGGCCTATCTGATAACCAATCTCGGCTAATCTAGGCAAGAAACAACATCAAAATATACATTCACGAAGAACATCAGACGTCGAAAAGGAAATGACTGATCCATATAGTGACTATACGCTGACCACCCACCCCTCTAAATGCGCAGGTCTCTCCCTGTGTCTCCTAGGGTATCTATGAGAGACATCCTGAGTTCGTCTACTGGATGGCATTATGCCTCCCAAGTTCAGCTTCAGAAAGCACTGACCGCGAGTCGCATCATAAACTGAATCCCGCACTCTCCAGGTCTAGATCGGGTAGGTACGGGTTATTTGTCCTTTTCTTCATATTTCGTTGATTAACCACCGATCGATGTCCCATGTCGGAACTCGACTTCTATATGTGTATAGGGCCTTTGACTTTTCGTAACCTTTTTCCATCCTTATCGAACATTCCTTTTGTATTAGGCATCTCCGTCCAAACTTGACTCATTGATTTTGAATGGGCTTCGGTTACTCCCCTTTTCTTCTCCGTATCTATCTTTTTGTAATGGACGAAGTGGACTCGTAGGCCGATGGAGATGAATTGAGTGCAGGGTAGTGACGCTGTTTCATGTCTTCGGTCGGAAAGAAGGCGGTATAGAAAGGGGTTTCGCCGTACTTTCATTCGTAGTAGATCTGAATGTCGGTAAAGAGTCGCTTTTGTAGCCGTTCGTTGAATTCCGACGATGGGTGGACTACAACCTATCATTCTCGAAATCTCTCCTTCAACGGATTGCATGGAACCTCTCAACTGTGCCGTTTTTGATTGGGTGGTAATAAACCGCGGAGTAGTAGTGGTGCTGTATGTTACACCTAGCTAGGAAAGCTTCAAGTTCCGCCGATCTAAATGCCCGGCCCGTTTGTCCAGATATCAGACGAACAGGCATAAACCGAAAGATGAGAATACTTGACGTAAGCTGTTTGAATGATGTTGCGGGTCCTCAGGACGAAGCATCCGGAATAGGGATCGCGAAAGGGGTATCTTGAGTAGAGATCGATTACAGTAAGGAGTACTTGGCCATCCGTTGGATTCGCTTGGACCGGTTAAATCGACCTGTAAGGTTTTCCATGGTGCGGTTTCCCTTGTCCGCTACCGGCGTCAGGGGTTGCAGTGTCGGAACCTTCCCAAACTGGTTGGCAGGCATCGCATCTCGAAATGAATGGTCTGTATGTCAGCAGACATTCCTGGCCAAAACCACATTGATCTCAGCCCAGCGTCTTCATCTTTGTCATCCCTAAGTTTGACCTTGGTGCGCGTCATGCAAGAGTTGCAAGTTCTTTTGCATGAGGGAATGACGATGGTATCCACCTTTGCATATGAGGAACGAGTCAATCTTGCGGTTTGACCGATAATTCTTCCCGGAAACTGTAGAACACTTTGTATCTCTTTCGATCAGTTGGTGTCCCAGCCATTTTCAGATGGCAGATTTGATCTGCCTGTAAAAATCGGGCGTCCGGCAGCTGATGCTTCAGTCAAGGGATTTTAAGATTCCGGTGGGCATAGAATCGCAAGATAAAGCAGATTGAGGCTTATCGCAGTGCTCACTTTCAGACCTTTCATGTGGGACTGAGTTCCTGGACAGCGCATCTGCAAGGATGTTGTCCTTTCCTGAAATGAACTTAAACTTGAACGAGTAATTTTGTAGACTCAACACCCATCTTCTAATTCGCATTGAACGCCGTAGAACGCCGTAGGATGAATCACAGTGTCTGTAGAGACGAAAGCAGTAGTGGAGAAGTTGTAGAGGCGTAGAAGTCCGTTAGTTCATCGCTGCCACCATTAATGTTGCGTATGACACTAGAGCGATAAGTAAAAACGACTCGTGCGTGACGTTAATCAGAAGTGTATATTCGTCAATTCAAATGTGTTCACATTACACAATCGATTAAACAAAATGTATTGCGGTAGACGTGAAGTCAACGCGGAAAACACAAATCACGTAAATGCATACTTGTAATATAGAACTCGTAGAGGGAAAAACACCACACTATACTTACCGGGTGGATAAAATCGTATCGTAGTAGAATTCGCGTATTTATAAATAATAATAATATATTAAAAAAATAATCTTAAAAAATATAGATCGGGTATAATCAAAATGAAAAAATCGGGTCGTAATCTGAATAAAAAATCGATATATAAAATCGTCATAAGTAAAGCGTTTTTTATCGTAAAATCGAAATCGTAAAAAAAATAAAAAAGAATTTATGAATAAATGTATAAAATAATCTATTATCGTTTATCGTTCGACTCCTAAAATAAAAAATCGAAATCGAAAAAATAATAAATCGTAAATAATCGTAATCGATACTGAATCGGATATCGTTTACAATAATCGTTAATTAAATCGATATAATTGGAATGGCAGAATCGGAAAATATTCGTTAAAATCGGTTAATCGTTCGATCCTGTCGCTTTTCCATGTGATCCTTGAGAATATAAGCCGGCAGACAGGAGATTTTGTGTTTTTTATGTTTTGGTTTATTTTGACATAACATATATTTAACCAGGTCTTAGCACTAAAGCTGACTTCGGTATTCGCCTTTGCACTCTTACTGATTGATGAGCCTTGCGCTTTTTACTCCGGCTTTAACAAGAAATGTCCTAACCCGACTGTGAACGAAACAGCGGCATCCCATCTTCAAAGGGCATGAGCGCATATTTCCACCCTTGCTTCTGAATCCCCTCGGCAAGTTCTTCATATTTGACTGCTTTTCTATGGACTTCCTCAACTTTCTTTTCACTGGGAACGGGTATGTTCGCCAATATCGTTTCCTTCAGTACCACATCGATCAACACTAGGTCAGGCCGTTGGTCAGATAGGGACAATTCATCTGACAGCTGTCTATCCACTCGAACTTCCCACTTCCCTGGAACAGATTGAGGCACATGGGGAGACTTTCGTCTTTTTGTTCGACCACTCGGCGCAAAGTCAATTCCGCTACATGCCTGGAGGGCATCACTGCTTCCACAATCTCTTGCAGGATCAAACCGTGCCGGTGCGTGTACCATCCTCTCTGCAGTGCCACATGACAACCAGAGAGGATGTGGCATACCTGCCACACAAGAGACACTGAAGGTCCGTCCGGATTCCCACCGTGTCAAATCAGCGGTCAATCTATCAGGTGACATTAAATTTTGAATTGCAATTTGTAGTACAAAGATGAGTGAATTAGTGCAACTGAATCTTGTCATTGGATAGTTTACACAGAAGTGCGTTTTAACGTGAATGTGCAATGCTTCAGAATCTAAGGACGAGGAGGGGGCGAATCGCTCAGAGCCCGGTGTTGCAGTTCCCACTCTCTCTGCATTTTTTCCGATTGGAAAATCTCATCTAACACTTTCCGTCAGAAAATAAAATCCCAGGTTCATCAGTTTCAGCATGAAAGTTGGTTAAAAGATGATATCGGACATCTGATTTTGAGGTTTAATAATAATGCGTTTTATTCATAGATATGCAGCAACCCTGAATTTGAAGTGCAAAGTACTATCTCTTTAATGAAATCTTTATTTCTTATTTCATAGATGCGTAAAAAATAAAAGGCGTGTCCTATTTGATGCGAACGTTGAGTCTGGATGAACGCAGTCAAACAATGTCACATTGTTTCATTTATACCATTGTCTTCATTAGCAATCCTAGATCATAGTAGCAATTAGCAAGCAAATCAATCATCAAAATGCCATTTTCTACAGAATTTTGCCCACATGATAGCATGTGAGTGCATTAGCTCTGCGTGTGCTCCTGGAGAAGATCTCAGGTTTGGGTACGCACTCATTTACTGCAGAGCTGCTTTTACCGAAATAGCATCTGTAGAAGAGACTGAGTGAAACAACATCCCGTCTGACGGCTGCAACTGGTTAGCAAGCAAATCAATCATCAGATGGACACTTTCGCCTACGGAGACTGAGACCGTGCATATGTTACGGCTCTCAGATTCCTAGTAGGAAACTAAAATCTGGTTTTAATCTCCCATAGGAAAATGTATCTTACAACATCAGTATGGATAAGGTTAAGGTGATA